>SKCR01029524.1:0-161404 GCA_019454045.1 Zanthoxylum bungeanum | reverse complement strand
TTGAGCGAACCGTACATAGTTCGGGTGTGGGACACTTGAGTGACTGGCTATGTGCCAAGTGGGAGATTGTTGGACAAAATGACCCATAGCGTCACTATTTGCACAGATCATTGTGTTGTTGTAGCAAATTAACTGTGTGACAAGGAAATTGCACTCTCATCATTGTGATTAGATCACCATAGATATATAAATGAAGAGAGGTCCCTATGATTAGTTCCTGGACTGAGAATGATATGAGACAGTATCAGTCCCCGAAGGATTAATCGTTAAATATCCCTAGCCGGAGTATTATCGAGATTGCACATCGATAATGCGGAATAGGCTAGTATTGCACTTGTGTGCGTTGTGAGGGCACAACGACATAGTTCTCATATATATAAGTATAGGATACTTATGCAAGTGCGATAGGAGGTCGTGTTTCACCGATGGTACGGGAAACAGCTTCGCTCTGGATAGACCCCTCGGAATCCCATTGGTATTATGACTATGTGTCTATGGGAGGCCGAAATCAAGGTAGATGTGTATAGTCTTAACCTGAGACTTACATCGCTAATACTTACGCTAATCGATAGACTTTGGTCTTGGTGGTACAGGCTTTAACCGTTCTGCGTACACCACTTCTGGGTTTATCAAAGAGTCGTAGTGTATTGGGTGTGATGTCAAGATGGAAGTATCACTTCAGTCATAATGGAGATGATGTCACGCAGGATACGGTACTAGTGCTCTTGAGTGTTGCGCAACCAATCGGGATATTGTGACCAAGTCATGAATATCCGATTATAGAGACTATGTTACCAGACATCCGATATGTGCTTCCGACGGGGTAGACACTTATCCAGCCCCAGCCCTAGCACGTGACTATCCGATACTGGGCCGATATACACAATACAATGGTATACTACGCTTGATACAGATCTTAATATTCTTAGATGAATATGACCGGAGAATTTGGTAGACATCGTGCTTTACTAGGAGCCGACCTTGTCTCGTAAATCGGTAGAACGTAGTACTTGGTACGTACGTGATTCGGATACACCGACGACCGTATTTACTACCAACGTATCCGGAGATCTCATGGGTCGCTTCCCGATAATGCACCGATGACGCATAACTCGCACTCATTAATAATCTGGGATTATATAGAAGAAAGAGAAAATTAATCTAGGATTAATTACGGAGATATTTTATCTAAGATAAAATATCGTCTAGAGAGAGATAACGATTAATTTGGAATTAATCGGTAAATTAATATATTCGATATATTAAACGAAATTAGATTTCGACGCGGAATTAAAATTAGATTTTAATTCGGGCGAACGAATTAATTCGTTAGCGACGTGAATAGTGAATTCGCTAGGCGTAATCATTTAATTACGACGCTACGGAAAAATCGTTAATTTGGAATTAACGAACCCGAGCCCGAGTGTGATTGCGAGCGCGTTCGTATTTCGAATTCGAGTGCGGCGACGCAAGTCACATCAAGCGTCAAATCAATCGTCACATCAAACGTCAAATCAAAAATCACTTTGAGTGATTGATTGATTGATTGATTGATTGATGGATTGATGGATTGACTTGCATCACATCACTTTATTAAAGTGACATTGAATAGTTGATGGAAGTAGGTGAAATAGTAAAATTGGTGGAGACTTTTACCATTTTATTTATTTGATAAATCATTTTTGGTAATTGTTTTTTAATGTATTTTCTTGGAAAATATATAAAGCATTTTTGGAAAATGCATCACCAACTTTTACACATTTTTCACTTCTCTCTTTTCTCACCAAAACTCATGCCCAAGGGGCTTCATTCTCTTCTTCTTCACAGCTCACTGCCGTGAGCTTAAAGGGAAGCAATGAGTGATTTTCATGTTGAGAAATCAAGTGCTAGCACACTTGCGACTATTGCGAAGGTGTTAGGGAGGTTCACCTATGAGGCGGGACTCATCCGACGGAGTTTGGAGCTTCGAAATGAGACCCGAAACTGCCAAATCAGTGAGCATGGACTGCTACAGTTCACTCCTAAAACAGTGAGCATTTTGGCCTTGATTCGTCTCCAAATCGACTCAACCGATCGATGTGAGTATTCCGCTATCTCCATTGGTGTGTTCACACATTCTTTTCATGTCTTGTTTGATCTTGGGACCTAGATAATAACCAACAAAAATCACTTTCCAGAAAAGGAAACCTTTTGGAGGATGTTTATAACATCCTGACGATTTTGTCGTAACAAAAACAAGCAAACTAGGTTTGCGTGTTGTTCGATCCATGTTTGGGTTGAAGCAAGCATAAAGTTCTTGGAACTATTGTTTTGATGTAATCATGATAGTCAATGATTTGATTCAAAACAGAATGATTCTTATGTATATGAGAGGGTTAGTGGGAGCGCACAGACAGTGGTTGTCCTTAAAATAATGATAATGTAATATATATTCATTTCTTGGAAATGATATTCCCATAAAATAATCGGTGAAAGCTTGGCTTTCAAGAGAAAATTCTCCGTAGAATTCTCGGGAGAAACAACCTTTATTCTGGGAATAAAGATCTACTAGGATAGATTTAAGTTGTTAAAACTCTCTGGAAATTGTACATTAAAATGTACGCGACCTGGTGTCTCATACGCTTTGAGCATATGGATTCACAATCAGGCCAATCCAAGTGATTGTCACTTGATTGATGTTAAGAACATCCGTTATAATCTTAGAGATCTAAAGATGTTGTCTTAATCTGTGGAGAAGGAGAACTTGAAGTGACTGGGATCACTACTGCAAGTTTCCAAACCGATAAAACGACTAAAAGTCGTAAACGGTACTATACCGTTTGAATAACGGTACAGTGAGCTGGAAATCTTCCAAGCAAGATACTGTTACCGAATAAATAACAAATACGGATTATTGCTGCAGCTGAGGCAGCAATAGGAGCCATCTGGTTCAATAAATAAATCTAATTGGATTAGATATAGTTATGTTTGCGGCTGAACTGGGCGTCAGCACAGTCTAAAGAATTAATGGTCACATCAACGATCCAGATACATACTTCGACTATTCATCTGATTCGTTTGGATCATACATCGTGGCGATGTGATGATCGTATAAATCGCATCAGACGATAATTGTGCAAATCCGCTGACGAAAGCTTTTCTCAGCAATTTGAGCCAACCATACATAGTTCGGGTGTTAGGCACTCGAGTGACTGGCTAAAGGCCAAGTGGGAGATTGTTGGACAGTTATGACCCATAGCGTCACTATTTGTACAGATCATAGTGTTGTTGTACAAATTAACTATGTAACAAAGGAGATTGCACTCCTATCATTTGTGATTAGATCACCTTAGATATATAAATGATGGGAGGTCCTTATGATTTGTTCCTAGATTGAGAATAATATGAGAAAGTATCAATCAATGAAGGATAAATCATTAAACATCCCTAGTGAGAGCATTATCGAGATTGGACATCGATAGATGCGTAAAAGACTAGTATTACACTTGTGCGTGTTATGTGAGACATAACGGCATAGTTCTCGTATATCTGGGTATAGGATACTCAGGCAAGTGTAATAGGAGGTTGTGTTTCACCGATGGTACGGGAAACAGCTTTGCTCTGGATTAGACCACTGCAGAATCCCATTGGTAGTATGACCTTGTGTCTATGGGAGTCTGCAATCAGGGTAGGTGTATTTGGTCTTAACCTAAGACTTGCACCGCTAATACTTGCGACAATCAATGTACTTTTGTTGAGGTCGTCCAGGGCTTCAACAGGTTCTGTGTACGCCGATGCTGGGTATATTGAGAATCGTAGTGTATTGGGTGTGATGTCAAGGCGGAAGTGTCACTCCAGTCATATGGAGAAGATGGTCAGTTAGGATACGATATTAGTGCTCTTATATGTTGCGCGGCTATCGGGATATTATGACTCAGTTATGTATATCTGATTATAGAGACTAATTACCAGACATCCGACATGTGCTTCGTACGGGGCAGACACATATCCAGCCCCAAGCATAGCACGTGATCATCTGATACTGGATCGAAATACGCAATACTACGTATACTACGCCTGATATATATCACATATTCCTGTAAGGATATTTCTGGAGAATTGGGTAGGCATGGCGCTTTGCTAGAGGCCAACCTTGTCTTGTAAATTGGTAAAACGTAATACTTGGTACTTACGTGTTCGGATAGTCCGACGACCGAATTTACTACCAACATATCCGGAGATCTCATGGGTCGCTTCCCAATGATACATCGATGACGTATGACTCGTATTATATATTAATCTGGGATTAATTTGAAGAGAGAGAAAATTAATCTGGGATTAATTACGGAGATATTTTATCTAGGATAAAATATCAGTTTAAAGAGAGAGAACGATTAATTTGGAATTAATCGATAATTAAAATATTTGATATATTAAACGAAATTGGATTTCGACACGGAATTAAAATTGGATTTTAATTCGGGCGAACGAATTAATTTAGAATTAATTCGTTAGCGACGTGAATAGTAATTATGCTTGGCATGATTATTTAATTAAATTAGATTTAATTACGACGCAACGAAGAAATCATTAATTTGGAATTAACGAATCTGAGCTTGAGATTATTTGCGAGCGCATTCGCATTTCGAATTCGAGTAAGGCACGCAAGTCGTATCAAGCGTCAAATCATTAGTCGCATCAAGCGTCAAATCACTTGTCACTTTGAGTTATATGACTTGACATCATGTCACTTTATTAAAGTTGATATGACTTGATGTGACATAAAGTGTGGTTGTTGGGCTTTTAATTGTTTGACATTTAAAAAGCAAATTCAAATGAAATTCATTTGAAATTCAAGAGAAGTGTATTAGATACACTTGCAACCGTAAAGTAAAGAGAACACACAACTCTCTCTCTCTCTCATCTATCTTATTTTCTCTCATTCTCCCTCATGAACTCACGCCCAAGAGGGGCAGTTCACTGCCTGAAAATGGCGTGGACCATGGTGGACATTTCAGGGTTTTGTGGCAAAACCCAAGTGCTAGCACACTCCTATGAGATATACGAAGGTGTTAGGGAAACTCACCCACGAGCCGAGAATCAAACGATGAAGATTCGAAGTTCAAAATCTCAGCTCAAAACTAAAAAATGCAAGTTGTGGACTGCTCACTGTTGTGCCACTTCAAGGAAGGAATTTCAAGATTTGTTCGTCATCAAATTGTCTCAACCGAACAATGTAAGTATTCCGCAACTTCTTTGATATGTATTTCACACATCTTCATGCTTGTTTGATGATCTTGGGACCTAGAATAAAACCAACATTGAGATGTTTCCCTATCACCTTTGTTGATTCGTTGAAGTGCTAACTTACTTGACTTAGCCATAAAATCAATGAGAAGAGAGCAATGAGGTTCACGCCCAAAGGAGAGGCATTAGGGTTTCAAGTGTGTGTTCTATGTCCAAAATGAGAGAGAGAGATGGTTTTAGTAGAAACCAATTTACCCTTTTCACCTAAACAAGGTGGTTGGGTAAATGGTTTCACCAAAACCATTCCAAGGTGGTTGGAAAGTGGATGGTATGGCATGAATGCCAACCACTCCCCTAACTACCACATTAAATGTGAGCCCAATATTTGAATTCAAAATTCGAATGGATTCTATGAATGTTTGCCGCGGCTCAGATCCATTTAATCCGATTAAACGAATTCTTGTCGTTAAATAATTAAATCTAATTTAATTAAATGACGACATCTCGTAAATTTATTACGAATGTCGTTTACGAATAAATTCTAAATTAATCCGTTCGTAAGTATTAAAGTCCAACTTTAATTTCATCTTGAAATCTAATTCCAATTAATATATCCGATTTATTAATTTTAGCCCATATGAATAAATTAAATAGAAAAATCAAATTTAACTATTAAATTTATTTTACCGATTAATTCCAAATTAATCGCGTTCTCACTCTTCCGTACACATTTAATCCCAGATTAAATAATACCTCAATTAATTTTTCTCTCTCTTAATTAATCCTAGATTAATTCAAATTTAAATCACTTGTCATCGGTGAATCTTTGGGAAGCGACCCAAGAGATCTCTTGATATGTTGGCAGTAAATCCGGTTATCGGGCTATTCGATTAAGTGCGTACCTCGTACTACATGTTAACCGATTTACAAGACATCGTAGAAAATATAGTATTACGTATTGCGATCCAATATCTGATGTCACGTGCAAGGCCTGGGGCTGGAATAGTGTCTGCCCCATACTAAGCATATATCAGATATCAAGCAACTAGTCTCTTTGAATCGAATAATCATGACCTTGTCATATTATCCTGATGGTTGCAGCACAATAGAGAACTAGTTATGAATCCTTGCATGATCATCATCTACATATGTCTGAAGTGATACTTCCGTTTTGACATCACATCCAGTAGACTATGATTCTAAATAAACCCAGTAGAGGCATACACAGAACCTGTTAAAGCCCTGGAAGACCAAAACTAAACTTTACCGATTGTCGCAAGTACTAGCGATGCAAGTCTCAAGTTAAGACCAAATACACCTACCCTGAAGCGGACTCCTATAGACACATATACATACTACCAATGGGATTCTGTGGGGTCTATCCAGAGTGAAGCTGTTTTCCGTACCATCGGTAAAACACAACCTCCTATCGCACTTGCATAAGTATCCTATACTTAAACATATGAGAACTATGTCGTTATGCCCTTTCAACGCGCACAAGTGCAATACTAGTCTATTCCGTATTATCGATGTCCAGTCTCGATAATACTACGACTAGGGATATTTAATGATTAAACCTTTATGGATTGATACTGTCTCATATAATCTCAATCCGGAACTAATCATATGGACTTTTACTATTTATATATCAAAGTAAATAAATTACGAAACGGTAAAAGGCAATTTCATTACTACATAGTTAATTTTTTACAAAAACATAATGTCTTTTACAAACAGTGACGCTATGGGTCATAATTGTCTAACAAGGTCCTCGTTCTATAATAATCATGCTGAGTACTTTTGACTATTGTCCTTTTTCTTCTTTCACTATATATCATACTCCTTATTCTCTTTCTCTCTAAGATTTCCTACATCTATTCATGCACTTATGTTCCATGATTCCTTAATTTGAGTAGATTCTTAATATCTAGTACCTTGGCTTTTCACCGGGGGTTTCTAATACTTTATGTCTATAGTTGATGTCCTTCTATTCCATTGTCCAACTTGTCCTTAACGTTAGCTCTCACTATTCAACTATCAACTCTTCAGATTCCTTTACAATCCTTAGTAGTCTTTAAGCTTTTCTTCTTCAACTTTGCATTAATCTATATTGTCATCCTTGTACTATAATATAAACCTACCAAACCACCCATAACTCTCGGTTAAACCATCCAAAACCGGTAGTGGTTTGGTCTTCTTAAGCTAGGTCTGGGTACCTTACGCAATTCCTCTTTAACTTTTTCTTAGTATTCTTTTTATCCTTTCTTTATTTCACTCAAAGCTTATTTAGTCTATGTTTTATCCTTAGTCTATATCTTACTGTAAGTCATCTTTTCCTTCTTTATTTTACTAAGAGTTTACTTGACCTATGTTTTACCCTTGGGTTATATCTTATAGATCACAATTCTCAATTTTTTTCTTCTTCTACTCTTTTATATCTATTTGTCTTCTTATACACGGTCGCAATTAAGTACCTTCTCTCTTGTTTATTATTACCCTTTGACTATCTTACTTTCCATACTGGTATCAAACATCTTGTTGATTTACTTTTCTGTTTTATCCTCTATCTGCACCTACTATAGGTCATATCTTCTTCCTTACTTGAAGGATATCTGATCTCATATGTCATTGGTTATCCTTAACATTGTCTTTTACCTTCTTATTATATGCTTAGCTACTACTTCTTCTCTTGCTACTTTATCAAATGGTTCCTGTTAGTATCAATTACTAGGACTATCTTTTCTTTTCTTATTATCACTGCTCTTGTACTTGCTCCCGGAGTATCTCAAAGTTGCATTTCTGTTCCATCTGTTATTGGTATCATTCGAGGGTTGGGAAGGTGGGAGCTAATCTCAAACTCTCAAAGCCTTGATGATACTACACTCTTCCTGTGAATACCATTGTAATCCTTTTGTTATCCTCTTTATGGGACTCATTTTGCTATGATGGCTCCTTCCTCATTCTAATCGTTCACCTTTTACTCACTTACTTTTCTAAGAAATGTTTCTACTAGTCTACTACGAGCATCCCTTACTTAATCTCCGACCTATATACTATTCTCGTCCTACACTCCTTACTTTTTCATTCTTTATGAGGTCCTCACTATTCTCCCATAAATGATTTTCTATAATATGTGTTCCTCTAATCTTTCGGATTCCTTGAAGGTTCCTTCTTAATCTTAGTCTCTCGATTCCTTATTCTTTGATTCATACACTTCATTCTTTCTACAATCCTTATTTTCTTAATACCATGGGGTTCTTTTACAAGTTTCTCACTATATCCTACGAATCCTTCTCAACATAGTGTTAAACCTCCTCTTTTTCAAGTTCGAAGTCCAAATTTCTCAGGATTCATCACTAGTTATCGATCCATCACGTGAATTTGTTTGATCTTTAATTATTCTCCTTTGCAGGTTCTTTTACTATGCTCTAGGGTTCCATAACTATTATCAATTCTTTACTCTATCACTTCCTAAAAAATATGCTAAATTCCCTTGTTACTCATCACGATTCTCATATCATTCCCAAATTCTATTTCCTTACTATATTCAATACTATTTAAGACTAACTGCAAGTCAATTCTCTATTTGTTTCTTAAATCTCAGCCTCTTGTTCTTCCTATAAACCTTGATGTGTTCTCTTGTCCTATCGTTCATACTGATCCTCTTATTACTTTCTTAAGTACTTCCAATCTTATAGATTTATTCTTATACTTATCTTTATGATTTCCCACGAATCCTTAATAGCTCAGCTTATCTGTGGTTTCTACAATATTTGGCTTTCTAGTGATCCTTTGCTAGTCTAGCAATCCTTACCCTGACTTCCTTAATCTTTGAACTATCTTAAGTGTCTTCTTCTTTGTACTCTCAAAACTTCTTTGATTTTTCTCCTAGGTGGATGTTCTTATCAAAGTCCTCTTCATCTCTTAAATAGAACCCTATTAGGTTTCCCTCACGGTCGTCTATACTAATATAGACCATTCACATCTCACTAATCCTTTTCTTTATGGCTCGGAAAGTTTCTTATCATCGTTCTAGTACTTTATGTCCTGATGGAGTCCATTGCTCATGTAGGATAGGTATGAGATAGACTCTATCAGGACAACTTCTTTAACTGGTATCTCAAAAAAGTGAAAATCTGGGTAGGTCGGGCTTTATCTTATTAGATTCCTTTGTTAGGGTAACAAACTGCCGTTTCGGACAATTGCTCATCTTATTTGACTATAGATTTGAGTTTGTAAAATCTAGAGTTTCTATACCTCTATGGAGTTCAGCATCTATTTGAAGATTGCACGATTCGTCCTTAACTTTCTTACTTCTTTATCTTATAACAGTCCTTGATACTTGAGGGAACTTGTCACTACTACGAGGTGGTTCAGAAAAATTTTGGATTAATTCGGAGGAATTCTTTTGAGGAAGAAGGGTATCTCATAACATTCATCTTTACTACTAGCTTTAGTATCATCCTTTATTACTTGACTCCATATTTATTACTTGACTCCACATCTCTAGTTCGTATTACTATAGATTCCGTTATTTCTTATCTATCTCTATTTCTCTATCTTTATCTACCTCTGTATGTTACTTCTGCTTCCCAAATCCATAATCTCTATCCTTGATGTAGGTTTTGGCTATGGCACTCTACTTACGCTTCATATTGCTACTTTGTTATTTCTAACTCTCTTTATCCTCATGGATTTCTACTGACTTCGGGATGATCGGCCTTCCCAAGTCCTGGGTAAACTCTTGTCAGATCTTATACGGTTACCTATGCCTATGAGGTAGGCTATATCAGGGCAACTCCATTGTCTGGTATCATTGAAGCATTTACAAACTCGATAATCTAAAGTTTCATTTTTATCAGATTGCCAGGGGTAGGGTAACAATCCATTTGCTTGGTATTTAAGGATCTGGGTCGGAGTTTGGTTTCTAGAGTTGTTTAAATCATCTTTTAATATGTAAGTTCATTGGGGCTCTCAATACTATTCTAGTCTTTTTAGTTTTGTTATCTCTCTGGCTATTCTTCGTTACTCGTAGGATTTACTAGCTATGAGAGGATCTTGGAAACTATTGAATTTACCTAGAAAGATTTCTCGAGTGAAAATGGAATCTTAACTTTACTAGGCACTCTAATACTTGTTGGGGCTTCCGCTACTTTCTCTTACTACCATGGGTTCTTGTATTATACCTACGGTCCTGGTTTAATATCCTCTACTTTATTCTTCTTCTCTTCTAGCCTTTTCTTTCTCTTTCTATTTTGCTGAGTGGATATCCTTAAGCTTTTCTATTTATTCTATCTCTATACATCTCTGTCTCTAACTGGTTCAAACTTCTAGGTATCTTTTCTTCTAGTCTCTTCTTTTCTCTATTGCTCTCTAGAATAACTTTCCTTGGAACTTACTATCGGGTTCCCCAACTCACACTGAACTTGGAAAACCATCAAAGATGATTATAGAATGATTTCTATTTAGAGTGGGAAAAAGAATTCGGAGAATATAGAAGTACTTACTAACCTGTTTATGAAGCTTTGAGGACGCTCTTGAGGATCAGATACTGGAGAGGTAGTGCCTCATATACGGGTATCCCGGACATACTACGTATACAAGACCCCAGCACTCTACCTACTATAGTCACTGACTCCCTAGACCATGCTCTGATACCATCTTTGTAACATCCCCGAACAGGGAGATGTTACCGGTAGGGGTTAGCTATGCCAACCTCATAAGCCTCTGATCTAATGACTGTATCGTAAACTTATCTTCATGCAATGTCATGCATATAGACTTTAACTCAATCATCATAAAATACTTTAATTACTTATAAATTCATACTCAAAAATGCTATTTTTACAATACCTTAATAGACACTTATAGTGACTACAACAATACTAATGCATACAAATACTTTGACTTTGAACTAGACTCTAATGCTTTGTGACTCTGTATTGGTGGACTCCATCCCTGGTGACTGCATCAGTATCTGTCCTCCCGAGCTTGTCCTCCTGGAATCCCTACAAAACAGATAAGACTGAAGGGGGGTTAGATCGTCATACGATCTAAGTGAGTGGACTAAAAACTGAAAATCAATAAAAATCTTTTAGCTTTAAAACCATGTTTTCAAAACATCTTTACATGAAAACTCCGTTTCAAAAAACTTCATATGTCTGAAAATTATCTTTAAAACACTAGTTTCTGAAAACTCTTTAAAGTCTGACTTTTGAAAACTATATACTGATGTTCTGAAAACTGAAAACTGAAAATACTCGATGCCCAGGACAACAGTTCAACTGCGGCATCTTTGAAAACTGATGGTACTCGATGCCCATGACAACAGCTCAACTGCGGCATCTCTGAAAACTAATGGTACTCGATGCCCAGGACAACAGCTCAACTGCGACATCTTTGAGGCTGGTGGTGCCCTATGTCCATGACAACAAATCAATTGGCAACATAGAGCTCTACACTCATGACAACAGCTGGATTGGCAGTGTAGCCATCAAACAGGATTTCGGGAATCTGTCAACCCTAGTCTTGTTCGAGGATCTAAGAGCGTCCCCTTAGTCCTCCACATGTGGACATGTCTCTGAATCCGTCAATTCCACTATATCAAGTTACATACTGGGGGGTGAGGTTTTACCTCATGCCCCGAAAGAAAATTATAAACATATTCTGAAAATGTAAAGCTCAAACTGAAACATATGTTTCTATAAATCTTCTTAAATCAAGCTGAATCATATATGATATAAAAACAAACTTGGCTAACGCCTTAGTTGCTGAAAAGTAAGTCTATTATCAAAATACGATGCGAAAAATAAGTGAAAAGAAAAGTGTCCACTCACAGTGCTTGGAATCCGAAAGGAACCATACCACTTAGTTGAAAGATATTGCATTACCTGCAATGGTCTAAAGGTGATAGCTTGATCAGATTTCTGGATTTCTGGATTTCTGGATTTCCAGATTTCTGCACCTATGTGAATTTTTGCCCAATTTCATTCCTAATTCTCCATATCATTTCCAATACTCAATCCAACCATTTATATCAATTTCACACAGCCTAAACTACCATATAATTATCATTAATCATTCATTTAATCTACCATAATATCATTACCACCTAATTTTCTAAACTTTTCCCAATTTACACATTAACTCCACCACCCAAATCTTTCGTTCCTTTTCAATGTCTTCAACCTCAAACCAACACAATACATCATTTCACACCATTTAATCACACATCAACCCCCAATTATTACTTAAAACAACCTCCAATCATTTATTAAGTTTCTACCCAAAACCTTCAAATTGGAAATTATCAAGATTTCATGGTTTTTAATATTAAAATTTAATATATCATCATCACTACCAAGCCAATATCTTACTTAGATTATCAAATCTCAAAGACTTCAAGAATCAAGAAAATGGGTCAAATTACTTTACCTTTCCTCTTGGTTTTTCTTAGTCTTCAAGGCCTCACCACTAGCTTTCTTCTTTGTTTTATCCTGCTCTTTCTTCTTTCTTTCTCTCCTTCTTCTTCCTTCTCTTTTCTTCTTCTTCTCTCTTATTCTTTCCCTCTCTTTTTCTCTTTTCTTCTTTCGGTTTCTCCTTTCTATTCTCTCCATTTCGTTTTTTTATTCTTTGGTAGATGGTGAATAGTTTTCCTTTATATAGTGGACCTAATTGATACAAAGAAGGGTGTAGAAATATCTAGAGAAATGGAGACGTTTGGTGTTTTTGTCATTTGGGTCCGAAATCACTATTCATCCATATCTTAACTCGCGTTTGTGATGTCGTTCTGGTCCGAATTTGGAAAAACGTTTAATACGGAAGTTGTAGGTCTCGGTCTAAGCTTTCTGACAATATAAAATTCATAAAATTCCGAGTTTGTATGAAAAAGATATGCCCAAAATACTATATATAGTACAAAAGAGCATACAGTACAGTTTCTTCTCGGGACCTCGAGGAATTTACCGATCGTTCCCAAAGTCTTTTTATAACTGTATTTGAATCCCAACATGATTTATTTTATGTTCCTTTCTCTAGTACGTAATAATATCGTCATAGGTAGTAGTAATATCTACTCGTCGTTACAAAAGGTCAATCATCTCTCACGTTAGTGTGTTGAACAAGTCATCAACAACCCACCAAATTCCATCAACTGAAAGTTGATTAAAGTGACTAGGTGATGTGACTTATGGGCTCCACTTGAATTCAAAATCCGAATGGGCTCGCAAACACATTCCGGGCTCGGGTTCGTTAATTTCGAATTAACGAATTTTTCGTTGCGACTTAATTAAATCAAATTTAAATAAATAATTATGCCAAGCAAAATTACTATTAAAGTCGCTCATGAATTAATTCTAAATTAATTCATTCGCCTGAATTAAAATCCAAATTTAAATTCGTTATGAAATCTAATTTCATTTAATATATCGAATATATTATTTTAATCGATTAATTCCAAATTAATCGTTCTCTCTCCTCTAATATAATTTTATCCCAAATAAATTATCACCATAATTAATCCTAGATTAATTTTCTCTCTCTTCTAATTAATCCCAGATTAATTATGTTTGAGTCATACGTCATCAGTGAATTTTTGGGAAGCGACCCATGATATCCCTAGATATGTTGGCAGTAAATCCGTTCGTCGGACTATCCAAACACGTGCGTACCCAGTACCACGTTCTTACCGATTTACGGACATGGTGGTTTCTAGCAAAGCGACATGCCTACCCAATTCTCCAGAAGTATTCTTTAAGGAATATATAATCTTTGTCAGGCGTAGTATACGTAGTATCACGTATTGCAATCCAGTATTGAACATCACAGGCAAGGCCTGAGGCTGGAATACTGTCTGTCCAGTACGAAGCATATATCGGATCACAAGAAACTAATCTCTTTAATCGGATAATCATGACGTTGTCACACCCAATACACTATATTCTCAATAAACCCAGAAGAGGCGTACACAAAACCTGTTAAAGTCCCGGACGACCAAAACTAAAGCGTATCGATTGTCGCAAGTCTCGGCAATGCAAGTCTCAGGTTAAGACCAAATACACCTGCCCTGAATCGGATTCCCATAGACACATAGCCATACTACCAATGGGATTCCGAGGGGTCAATCCAAAACGAATCTGTTTCCGTACCATCGGTAAATAAAACCTTGTATTAAACTCGCATGAGTATCCAATACCCAAATATATGAGAACTATACCGTTACACTTCCATAACACGTACAAGTGTATCTATTTCGTATTATCGATGTCCAGTTTCAATAATATTGGGGTATTCAATGATTAAATCTTTGTGGATTGATATCGTCTCATATCTTATAATCCGGAAGTAATCATAAGGATTTTTATCATTCATATATTAAAGTAATCTAATTACGAAATGAGAAAATACAATTTCCATTATCACATAGTTAAATTGTACAAAACCCACAATGTCTTTTACAAATAGTGACGCTATGGGGAATAATTGTCCAACAATAGATATCCTAGCATCGACTAGGACAAGTCTATGGGTTGAGCCCTAAAAAAGGATTTCGAGGACGAATCCTATTTAAGGAGGGAAGAATTTGTAACGACCATGAATTCTGATTGGTGGCACACTATGAGACGAGTGTTACATAATATAAATTATGATTGGAAACATATACCTTCGTGACATAACTATTGGCAAATTCTCTGCGAATATGATATTGGATGTTACGATGTTCCACTCCAGACAGCCCAGGGTATTTGGGCCATACCTTTCTCATACGAACTCTGATTTTTATGAATTTTATATCGTCGCAAAACTGAGATCGAGATCTATGACTTTTACGTGAATATTTATTTAAATTCAGACCATAAGTAGGTCGAAAAAGCATATCAAAATTTTGGATGAATAATACCTCAGACATATCTAGAATAATCTCAAAATTTCCCCATATTTCTACACTTTTCCACAAGTTCCAAATATCAAATGAGCCCTAGTATATAAGAAGGTTACTATTCCATGTTTCCAAAAAATAAGAAAGAAAGAAGAAAAATGAGAAAGAAAACGTGAGGGGGGGGGGGGAAGAAAAATAAGAAGAAAGAAAGAGGAAGAAAGAGGAAGAAGAAAGAATAAAAAGCAATGGGTGATGTCAATCATCAAGCAAGAACGGAAAAAGAAAGGAGGTAACCATGAAGGATGAAGAAAGTTCAATAAAATGAGGTGAGGAAAGTTATCCCAATTTGGGAATTTTCCCAGGAATGCTTATGGTTCATTACACATCGCGACGCACATCGTAAAAATCAGGGTGCGTCTCTGGATGATTTTCGTCGCGATGCATGGTGCCTTGCGTCGTGACGCGTGTCCCAAAAACTACCTAAATCAATTTTAAACCATTCCAGTCCAACTTTAGCATGTTTGAGGCTACTTTTTTGGTCTCGTATTAGTTTGCAATCATACACTTCGTGAAGTAACAAGCATGATAAGCCTTATAGCTATGACTTGAAGATTAGTGAATTTAGTTAAGTTCCGAAACTTATCTTATGACTCGAGAACTAATTGAATTTTCGATTATAGATTGCCCTCATGAACCATGAGCTTCTCCAGCAAAGTGAAGAAAGGCTACCGGAACTACATAACTGTGAGTGGACACTCTTTTTTTAAATTGATTTTTATTCTGTTATTTTATTTATATTTTTACACTATAGGGCATTAGACGATTTTCACTATAGTTATTTCATGCACAGTTACGTTTAAGAAAAGAAATATTTTTCAGAAGACGTTTTAAATAGATTTAAGATTTAAAGTATGGGTTTTATGATTTTGAGGAATGGAGGCAAAACCCACCCCAGTATGTAACTTGATGTATTTTGGAATTGACGGATGAGACATGTGCACATGTAGAGGATTGGGGGGATGGCGATACGTAACGCCCCTGAATCATAGTTCAAGGTTAGGGAGACGGTGATACGTAACGCCCCTAGACCCTAGTTTCCAAGCTTGGAGGGTAGTATAGATCTGTATCCCCATTTCCAGTTTGTAGCTTGGGGGACGATGATACGTAACGCCCTATGACCACCAGTTTCAGGGACAATAGTGGCTTGCTCTGGGGGACGGTGATACCTAACGTCTCAAAGTCATGGATTGGCACTACTGGCTCTAGTTAGGGGTATGGGGGGACAACGATACTTAACGCCCGCATACTTAAAGTTTTTAAGATACATAAAAGTACTTAGACATCAAATTTTCATAAAAAGACTTTTCAGATATCAGATTTTCATAGATCAGATTTTGGAGACAGTTTTCAGAAATCAGTTTTCAAAAAGATTAAGTTTTATAAAAGAGATTTCAGATTAAGTTTTTAGAAAAGAGTTTATATATAAAAGATATTCCTAGAACTTTGGTTTTTGAACCAAAAGCTTTTATATAAGTTTTCCAGTTTTTCGTCCACTCACTTAGATCGTGCAACGATCTAATCCCCCCACCACTAGTTTTCTGTGGTTGCAGGTATTCTCGGAGGATGAGCTCGGGAGGACAGATACTGATGCTGTCACTAGGATTGGAGTCCACCAGTACGAGTAAGAGATAGAGTGAGAGTCCAGTCAGAGTCAAATAAAAGTCATGTATTTGAGTTTTGAGACAGTCATTATTATATTGTATTATTAAGTTTTCATTTACTAATGTTGAGTTGGTATGTTAAGTTTTGTTTGGGCTACGGTATCACATTTATATAGAAAGAAAATTAGTATATTTTCATGATTAGATAGTTAGAGGCTTATGAGGTTAGTACGGCCTATCCACTGCCCGTAACATCTCCCGAATCGGGGATGTTACATAGTCTTATTCTTTAGCACATGTTCTGGACACCAATATATATGGAAATGTAACACTCCACAACTCTAAGGGAGCCTTAGGAGCAAAATTAGATGGAGCTATATTAATGATTTACATTGTTGTTTGCAATGCATATCCCCAAAATGTACTAGGTAGTGAACTTTAACTAAACATAGATCTTATCATGTCCAGTAGGGCCTGATTTCTCCTCTTTGCAACATCATTCTAATGTGGTGTTCCAGGTATTGTGAGCTCGAATATTATCCTATGCTCAACTAAGAATTCCTCAAAATCTCTATCAAGGTATTATCTTCAACGATCCGATCGTGGAGTTTTGATCATCTTACCTAATTATTTCTCAACCTCAGTACGATACTCTTTGAACATTTCAAAAGTATATTTCTTATGCTATCTAAATATGAGGGAATAGCTCGATATTAGTGGTTTGAAAATATTTTATCTATACAAATCACTTGTAAGGACATAACTAAAAACATATTATGAAAACACAACATGAAACACACATTGAAAACACTAATTGAAAGCACTAACATGAAATGTACTCCGCGAATGTGAATTGCAATCTTAAAACGTGAAAACATAAATGTTGAATTCAACAGGAAAAGCGTGACCATGAAAATCCATCATGTAAATTGTCATCATAAGCATGAACTGAAAACCAAATGCATGTCTTGAAATTTAAAACATATTGTGCAAGTATAATTTGTAACTAAAACTGCACGTATGAATTTAAATTGAGGACTTGATAACGTGACTTGAACATGTAAACTTGACCTGATTGATTAACTTAAGCTGTTATGCTAATCTTTCAATTCAGGTTCATGACTTGACGTGCTTAAGACATGTTAAAAGTATGTTAACAACATAATTCTACTTAATAAATATCTACAACAGTAAACTTCTATACTTTTACACCAAATTACCGATACTAATGGCTAAGACCTCTTGAATTATGTCACCATCTCCTATCTAACCTGGTTTGTTGATCTATACTGTATAGGCTTGAATTCATGACATGAGCATTAGCTGAAAGACACACAGAAATTATAAAATACGAACATTCATGAACTATTAACATGAAAAACAGACCTGAATAGTTAGTAGAATAGGCAGACTGGCAGCTATACACATAAACTTTAAACATAATATAACTATTAAATTAAGACCTCTTATCCTAATTGGAATCATAAAGCATGTACTTGAAACACCAACAGGGAGCATACATATAAAATATAAACATCGAAGGTACATGTAAACCTCGATTATATGACACAAATACACAACTTACATTGGCATTGTGTACTTAATGAGCATACAAGTGAAATAAGATCTAATTACATATAGTTGAAACATAAACCATTTACGGAGCTTAGTTTAAAGTTTAAACATAAACTATAAGCTTGTTTCCGTAACATAGTTCTAGCTTGTAATAACAGCCATCATGACCGCAGTCATTAAGCATGCGTAAATTTATCATCCATATATTATTCATCTTTTACAGCCCTCATTAACACTTACAACAACGCACACATCATCACTTGTCCATGCTTCAATTTGACTAATCGTGTTTTTCCTTACACATAACAATTAACCTTAGGTGTTCATATATATAATTACAGACACCTAACACTATTATCAAGTCCAAATCACCTACAAGCCACAAAACAACCTTCTTTTCTCATCATGACAACATTTTATTCCATTTAGATATCTTTATAACAACACAAATAAATTTACCATTACAATATACACATAACCGCGATTATTCTCTTAGCTACTTGTATCTTGGCTAGTATCATCATCAATCACACTACGAAGTTCTCAGCTAAATATTCGCATGGCGACATTTTATAAATTTTCTTGATTCATTTCAATTATCATCATAGGAGACATTAGACTTATTAATTTGGGCATTATAAGACAACCAAAACAAAGGCTTTCTTTCTCCCTTCATGGCTTGGCAAAACCGTTACATATATATAAAATCTCATGTTACACACACTTGAATAAACTCATAATTAAACATATTCATGTGAACATAAATCGACATAATACAACAATCAAGTTTTCCCTCCTCCAACATGTTTCGGCCATGAACCATCCTTAACTAAAAGAAAATTTTCAAATATTCAAAGCATAACCATCATTAAACAACCACATTAACAAATTCACATATTCAAATTGTCCCAAATCAAGGAAATTAATCCCTTCTTTTCATGACATGTTTTGGCCCTCATGATCCCTTTAATCTTATGAATTCAAACAAATAAGAAGCAACACAAAACAACCATATAAACATGAACTAATACATAAATTCACTCACTTTAAACAACTAAACCAAATGAAATTCCTAGGGTTCGTAGGATAAAAATTAGGGTTGTTCACATCTTACATAAGCAAATATTCTGAAACATAAATATCCACACCAACATCGTGACATGGGAGCATGAAAGCTACATAGTAGTGCCTGACCCCGCATAAGTAGGAGAACATGAAAAGTCTATGGAGGTGATCAGTGCCCATTAGGTAAGCGATTCTCAGCTCATTAAACATGAGCGGACGGCTCAATACTGGTGGTTTGAAATTTTTTTTCCATGTAAAAGACTAGTAAGGACATAACTAAAAACATAAGCATGAAAACATGTTCTGAATGTTGGAATATATGTCTGATAAGTGTGGTTTATACTCACTTATTCCTGCATTCTTATCTTACTATTTTGTTAGTTTCCGTATCATTTAATGTATTTTGTAGTTCTTTTATGTTTTATTTGTAGGAAGCATTGATACATGGATCTTGGGGCATTTGTACATGTTTTGGGACCATTCGGACACATCGAAAGCACGCAAGAAGAGCAGAGACGTAAGACACACGACCAGTGAAAATAATCACTGGCGCCAGGGGCCCAACTTCTTGGCGCCACGGCGCCTCCAGTGTTCCATATAATTTTTCCGTGAGTCTGGCTCCGCGGCGACCCAGAACTCCAATTTTAGGGTTTTTAAATACACAAGGACCCGAAGACTTTATTATAAATACATAAGTTCATCCAAGACTTAAAGTGGAGGCCAATACACAGCACAAAACACAAAACACAAATTTTAGAGAGATCCAAGGAGAAGGATTGAAGAGCGACAAGAGGAGACGAAGACGGCGACGTCCGAAGAGAAAGATATTCAATTCGAGTTTTATCGTCTTGTTTCTTTTTTAGAACTCTAATGATTTCCATTATATTCATTACTTTGTTCTAATTTTTTTTTATCTTTAGTCATGAACTAACTCCTTAACTCTGGAGAATGATGTAACTGATACTTGAACCTTTGTATTGTTTATCAATTTTGTTATGAAGTTTTATTCAGTTTATTTATATTCTTTTGAGTTTATTGTTTCTTGTTTGCTGGCCACAATTAAGATGATATATATTTAGAATCTATTTCTCGAGAGAGAGAGATTTTGAATAGGATCTAGAGCATATAACTTAGGAGTTTTATAAAATTAGGGAGAATATATAGTTCATTTAAAGTCGTTAACATAGAATCACAAGACGTAATGAGTTGTTAATTACTAGATTTTTATACGGATATCAAAATCTGTAGTTAATAATATTTTCACTGTTACTCGGGAAAGAGAGTGAATACTTAGGATTCTTGATTTATAAACAATACAACTGAACAAGTTATTGGCATGACAAATACATAAGGGATAGCTATGTGAAATCAGACTTTAGAATCTCTATCGTATTAGTTCCTCATATATAATTATTTTCATATTTTATTTATTTAATTAAATTTTTGTTATTTATCTTCTGAATAAAGTTAGGATTATCAGTCGTAGTACTTAGTGTGAGTTTAATGCAATCCCTGTGTGTTTGACACTCTTATATCTTTTTTACTAAAACTTGACACTGTACACTTGCAGTACGATACACTGTACACTTGCAGTACGATATAAAATATCGCAATAAAATTTTAGAGTCGTTGCCAGAGATTGTTTGTTTAATTCTCAGTAATATTATTACCAAGTAATCTTAGCTTTAATTTATATTTTTATTATTTATTTATTATAGTTTATTTTCGTTTGTAAATATTTTTTTGTTTTTTTATTTTGTTTATTGATTTTTTTTTTTTTTCGGTGCTTCAATGAATGCGCAGATCCACAAGCCTCGACTCGCTCCTGTTTGATCCTAAAATAGAAAGAATAGCGAGGAGACTAAAGAAAGAAAGAAAAATTATAAAGGAAGGAATGGCGGCTGAAAACAGAGAGAATAATCCACGCCAGATGGCAATCAGAGATCATTTCGAGCTGGTCATTGATGATACTTATTCAAGGATTGCCCATCAACCAATCAACGTCAACAATTTTGAGCTAAAACCTACATTGGGGGTTCAGCTTTAGAGGATCCTAACATGCACTTAAGGATGTTCCTGGAGATTACAGATACTATAAAGATGAATAGTGTGACTAAAGAGGCTATCAAGCTACACTTATTCTCATTCTATTTATGGGATAAAGGGTGGGATTGGCTTCAATCAATACAGATTTGGAGTATCATGACATGGCACCATAAATTTTCTTGAGAGGTTATTTCCACCAGCTAAATCAGCTCAACTAAGGGAAAAAATTAGTATATTTAAGCAGCTGGAGATTGAGACTTTATATGAAGCATGAAAGCACTTTAAGGATCTACTCCGAAGATGCCCACAACATGATTATGCAGACTGGGTCCAGATTCAGTTGTTATATAATGGGTTGAATAGTTCGAATAGGACAGTGGTCGATGCAGTAGCTGAAGAAGCTATATTCAAGAAATCAGCTGAGAACGCCTACAATTTGTTAGAAGACATGACTATTAACCATTTTGAATGGCCAAGTGAATGAACTACGGTGACCAAAGTGGCTGTAATATATGAATTGGATCCACTTGTGGCACTTATAGCTCAGATTTCAACCCTATCAACTCAAGTAGCAGCCCTCACAAAACCACGAGTACACCCATCTATTGAATCAACGATGGCTACAAATATGATGTTATTGGAAGGAAACCCAAACTTTGAGCAAGTCCAATATGTGAAAAATTAGAACTTTAACAGTTATAGAGGCAATCTCGTGCCAAACCATTTTCATCCAAACCTGTCATATGCTAATACAGAGAATGCCTTGCAACCTTCATCAGCTTTGACTATCAAAAAGCTGACAGAAATCTTCCTTGGAAGATTTCATGAGCATGTTTGTTGCTAATACTTCAACGAGCTTTGAGAAGAATGAAGCAAGGCTGAATAATATTGAGACGCACATGGAAAATATTGGGGCAACAATGAAGTTCTTTGAAACACAAATTAGGTAGATTACTTCATCCATGCCCAAGCAGTAGTAAGAGGTATTTGGATAAACTGCCACAGCTGCAAGCTATCTTTTTCATGTCACAACAACCAGTGGATACAAAAGAAGAAGTCACAATGTCTATTTGAGTCGTTACGTCTGTCTGAAGACGTTAAACTTAACACTAGCGGGGAGACAACCCTTACATTTGTTTAATTCATATTTTCTTTATTTTAATTTTTTAATTGTGTGTTATTGTTTATTTATTAGTTTATACGCTATTTATGCAGGTAGCACGAGACACACAAAGCCCGCTCAACCAAATTCTGATTAGCATGAGCCTTATCAACTTCATGCACAGTTTGTTGTTCCTTAATTTTTTGTCTTTATTTTTATCTTTAATTAAGGACAATGTAAGTTTTAAGTTTAGGGGTGTATGCATGTAGTGATAGTTCCTGCTAGTTTATTTTTTTAAAAAATTATTCCTTGATAGTAAAACATAGTCCAATGATGATTTGTTTTCTTTAGATGAAATTTTAGAAACGATAAGTCCCAACTGATTTTTATCTGATGCCTTGAGTAGGTGATCCAGTTTAGACTCGTAAACACTTAATTATAGGTTTTTAGCAGTAAGAACTTAAGTAGTTTCCAACGTGACTAGTTAAAGAAATTGTTTGCCGATGAATGGCTGTTTGCTTAGATATCTATCTCATTATGCTAGTTTTATAATGTATGGTATGATAAAAAAAGAAACCACCTATAATCGATAAGCGTGAAGCTAACCATGGGCGAGTGTTAGGACCACCATAAGGAGAAATATTACCTTAAAAGGTAAGTGTGTTGAAGAGCACAAAAAAAATGAAAAGAAAAAATGAAATGAAAAATCATACCATACTGGGCAAAGAAAGGCAATTACAGAGTTAAATTGAGATATATAGGTTGGTTTGACCCATCAGATCTCAATTCTTTAGACAAAATCATTGAGTTGGCTTACTTATGAATCGAGTTATGAATGAACCTTTACACAAACACACTGTGAGTCTGGC
Source organism: Zanthoxylum bungeanum (assembly GCA_019454045.1). Taxonomy (NCBI): domain Eukaryota; kingdom Viridiplantae; phylum Streptophyta; class Magnoliopsida; order Sapindales; family Rutaceae; genus Zanthoxylum; species Zanthoxylum bungeanum. Next base: position 137,983 of record SKCR01029524.1, on the reverse strand, counting down.
TCAGATGGTTTATTCAAGAACATGGGATTCGAGTCGCAATTGCATACTTTGAAGGTTCTCTGATTTCACTGATAAGCACTTTTGAGGACAACAATATGCAAACTATCGGGGATTATTTTATTTACGTTGTATTATTTTTATATTATTGCATGTTTATGTTAGTGTCCTACACATGCCGCAAGATCACTAAGATGATTTTTGTGTGAATACATCAAAGAAGTTTGTGGAAAAAACTTTCATTGAACTGATGAGATTCAAAACTTTCTTTTTGATCTTGAAGCTCCAAGCTTTCCTTTTAAGTTCAAAACTCTTGGGCGAGTTTCGATATCATCTTTCTTTGACTCCTTTAAGTGCTATCTTGAACAATTTGTGAAGTAAAAATTCTTCCCTATGAAGCATGAAGTTCATGATTTTGGAGAGAAATGAGAGAGAATGAACAGTGTTTATAAGTTTCCAAAACATGGTAAAAAGTGTGTATGTTGACTTGTTTCAAAAACCAAAAAGCAAGTGTTGCAAAACTTGCCCAACACACTTTAGTTGTGTAAAATATTATATTTAATGCATCCAACCACTTCCATCATTCTTGTGACAAGTTGGTGTAAGTTAGTGGGTCCCACCGCTTTAAATTCAAAATTCAAGTTGACTTACACAACACACTTTGGGCTTGGGTTCGTTTAATCGGATCAAATGAATTTTTCGTCACGACGTAATTAAATCCAACTTAATAAAAGAATAATGCCTCTCAAAATTATTACGATAGTCGCTTACGAATTAATTCCAAATTAATTCGTTCACTTGAATTAAAATTCAATCTTAATTCCGTATTGAAATCCAATTTCAATTAACATATCCAATATATTATTTTATCCCAAATAAATAAATTAAATAGAAAAATCCAATTTAACTATTAAATTTATTTTATCGAATAATTCCAAATTAATCACGTTCTCTCTTCTTAATGAATTAATCCCATATTAATTCATGACTCAATTAATCCCAGATTAATTTTCTCTCTATTAATTAATCCCAGAATAATTCTTGTCGTAATTAATCCCAGATCAATTTTCTCTCTCATAATTAATCCCGGATTAATTCTGTTCGAGTCAAATATCATCGGTAATTCTTTGGGAAGCGACCCAAGAGATTCCTGGATATATTGGTAGTAAATACGGTCATCGGATTATCCAAGCACGTGAGTACCCAGCACCACGTTCTTATCGATTTACACGACAGGGTTGGCTTCTAGCACAACACCCAATTCTCCATAAATATTCAACAAAGAATATATAATCTTTATCAAACATAGTACACTAAATAATGCGTATTACGATCCAGTATCTGATGTCACATGCTAGGCCTAGGGCTGTAATTGTGTCTGTCCCGTACGAAACACATATCAGATCACTAGCAAGTAGTCTCTGTAATCAGATATCATGACCTAGTTAAACTATCCTGATAGCTGTAGTATTTAAGAGTACCAGTTCTGTATTCTACGTGATCATCAGCTCCATATGATTGAAGTGATACTTCCATCTTGACATCACACCCAACACACTACGATTCTCAGTATACCCAGAAGAGGCGTACACAGAACCTGTTAAAGCCCTGGATGACCAAAACCAAAGTATATTGATTGTCACAAGTATTAGCGATGCAAGTCTCAAGTTGAGACCATATACACCTACCCTGATTCGGATTCCCATAGACACATAGTCATACTACCAATGGGATTCCGATGGGTCTATCGAAAGTGAAGCTGTTTCCGGTCCATTGGCTAACAGAACCTCCTACCACACTTGCATAAGTATCCAATACTTAAATATATGAGAACTATGTCGTTAAGCTTTCATAATGCACACAAGTGTAATAATAGTCTATTCTATATTATCGATATCCAGTCTCAATAATACTATGACTAGGGAGATTTAATGATCAAACCTTTGATGGATTAATACTGTCTCATATCTTATTAATCCGGTACTAATCATATGGACTTTTATCATTTATATATCCAAGTAATCTAATTACAAATGATAAAAGAGCAATTTCCTTTGTCACATAGTTAATTTTTACAAAGAACACCATATCTTTTACAAATATTGATGCTATGGGTCATAATTGTCCAACAATCTCCCACTTGGACTATAGCCAATCACTCAAGTGTCCAACACCTGAACTATATACGGGTCGCTCATGCTTATGTTGAGATATCTCTTTCGCTAGCGGATATGTAAAGTTATCATCTGAATTGATCTTTTCGATCTTGACATCGCCACTATGTATGATCTCACGAATCAGATGAAGCCGTTGAAGTACATACTTGGATCATTGATGAGACCGTAATTCTTTAGCATGTGTTATAGCCTAGTTTAGCTACTGACAGAACTACTTCTAATCCAATTAGGAATTTTATAGATCCAAAATATTTTATTTCCTTAGCCGCAACAATATAATCTGCTTTTATTATTGAATTGGCAAAACTATCTTACTTGGAAGATTTCCAGCTCATTGTTCCGTTGTTCAAATAAAGTTTATACCCCGATTGTGACTTACAGTCGTCTTTATCGGTTTGGAAACTCGCAATGGTGAACCCAGTCACCTCAAGTTCTCCTTCTACATGATTTAAGAAAGCATCCTTAGTTTGTCTAAGAAACTCAATGATGTTCTTAACATCAATCCAGTGACTATCACCTAGATCGGCCTGATAGTGACTCCAAATGCTCAAAGCATATGAGACACCAGGTCGCGTACATGTTTGTCACAGTACGAGCTCTTGGAGAGTGCCAACAACTTTTAGATATATCCTAGTAGATCCTTTTTCTTAGAATAAAGGTTGCATCTCCCAAGTTTTTCTTGGAGAATTTTAATGAAATCCAAGCTTTCATCGATTGTTGCATGGGAATGTCATTGCTTAGAAGCAATACATCATCAGTGTATAAGACAATCATTGTTAGTGCGCTCCCACTAACCTTTCTATATACACAAGAATCATTATCGTTTTGAATGAGACCATTTGGTAATATGATCTCATCAAAATGTTGGTTCCAAGAATGCAATGCTTACTTCAATCTATAAATGGATCGATTTAACTTGCAGACCTTGTTTGCATGTTTTAGCACGACAAAACCGTCAGGTTGTTGTATATTAACATCCTCCAAAAGTTTTCTGTTAAGGAAAACGGTTTTGGACGTACGTCTACCATATTTCATAATGAAATATACAGTATTAGCAAGCATTATCCGAATGGATTTAATCATGGAAACGAGTAAAAGGTTTCATCATAATCGAAAATATGTTGATAAAGATACCCTTTTGCTATAAGCCTAGCTTTATATGTTTGTACATTGTCATTCATGTTTGTCTTCAATATGAAGACTCATTTGTTACCAATAGGCACAATGCCTTCTGATACATCAACCAGTATCCAAACTTGGTTGGTATACATGGAATCCATTTCGGACTTCATGGTATCTTGCCATAAAGTTTCGATACCTTCTATCGTTTCCCCATACGTAATCAGTTCGTCTTCCTCAATAAGATTAATATCTACGTGAGGTGAGATGAGAAACCAATACCACTTAGGTTGTTTTCTGACTCTCTCCGACCTACACGGTTCTTATGTATTAGAAGATTGTGGAACAGTCTCCTCCTCGATGAACTGTTCGTGTTCCATTTAGGAATTGATGCCTGGAACAGTATCACTCTGATTTTCATCGAGTTCTACTTTTCTCCCACTTACCACTGCATTTAGGAATTTCTCTTAGGAAAACCACATGGAGAGCAACGAATACCTTGTTCTCTAGTAGGTTGTAGAAGTAATGTCCTTTGGTTTCCCTAGGATAACCTACAAATAGATACTTATCCGATTTGGGTTCTAGCCAAACATTTTACATATGCCCAGCATCCCCAAATCTTCAGGAATGTGAAACCCTGTTTCTTTCCTGTCCATATTTCATATGGAGTCTGTTCAACAGAATTTGACGGAACCTTATTCAAAATATGTATTGCACTGTTCAATACGTATTCTGTGAAGGAAATTAGTAGCTCAGTGCTACTTATCATTGACCTTACTATATCCAACAAAGTTAGGTTTCTCCGTTCGGACACACCACTCAATTGAGGTGTTCCAAGAGGAGTCCACTGTTAAAGAATACCATACTCTTTCAAGTAATCGAGAAACTTATTGCTCAAGTATTTTCCACCACGGTCCAACCGTAATATTTTAATACTTTTGCGAGTCTATTTTTGTACTTCGTGTTGAAACTCTTTTGAATTTATCAAAAGTTTCCAACTTATGTTTCATAAGATACACATAACCATAATGTGATGCAACATCCATAAAGGTTACGAAGTAATCATAACCACCTATAGCCTAGCTAGATATGGGCCCAAATACGTCACCATGAACGATGGCTAACAGCTCGGTGGCACTACACTTTTACCGCTAAAAGGCATTTTAGGCACTTTGCCTAATAAACAAGATTTGCAGACATCATATGAATTAGGATCAAAATCGTCCAAGTATCCACTCTTCGAAAGTATGGATATATGAGTCTTGTAAATGTGTCCTAGACAACAATGCCACATATAAGTCTCATCCGTGTTATTTAGTTTGAGCCATTTGTTTATCATATTATATGTTTGAGATTCATTTATATTCAAAATATAAATACTGTTATTCACATCTAATGTGTATATCTTAATATCATCTTTATAAACAAAACACCCAATGTTCTGGAACATAAAGGTATACCTGCAATGGGTTAAACTAGATACAGAGACAATGTTCCCAGTCAAACTAAGTACATTATAATAGTCACCTAATGTAAGTACATGCCCCAAGGTTAGTTCCAAAACATAGGTTTCTACGATCAAAACAGCGACTCTCATCCCGTTTTCAACTCGCAGGTCAATCTCATCTGAAGCCAGTCTTCTACTAATCAGCAGATCCCGCACATTAGTACATATGTATATACCAAATCCAGTATCAAAATCCAATTTTAAAACTAGTAGTGGACATATTTATAACAAATATAGCTGAAGTCGGAGCCTTGTCCGCCTTCAATTCTTTCATGTCTGCCTTGTTCATACGGCAGTCACGCTTCCAGTGACCTCGCTTGCCACAGTTTAGGCAGACACATTGGGATATGTCCTTTGTCTTCCTATAAGACTGTGATGATTTTTTATTTGCCTTTTATCTTCACACCCCCAGAAGCCTTCAGCCAAGCCTTGGCCTTCTGGGATGTGGAAGTATGATGCATCTTGCGCTTCTTGCTCTTTTGGAAGCTCTGGCTCTACCTCATTGAACATAGCCATTAACTCTCCAAGAGTTTTCTCTTGGTTCAATATGAACCCGCCCTAGCTTTCGGGCAGAGACTATAAGATCAAATCTATGGAAGTCTCGGCCTCGTAGGTAATGCCCAGCTAACCTAGCTATTCGATGTCAGCAATCATCTGCAACACCTAGTGCTTGACAAATATATCCTCTGACATATGCGAGTGAAAGATCCTCTTTTACTATTCGTACTTCTGAGATCCAATATTATATTTGTGAAGATCCTTCAATTTCAACATCATACTATAAGAATCCAATCCTTTATTCTGACGACGAAATTGAGGAGTCATTGGGGCAAGCATGACAGATTAAGCACTAAAGTTATCATCACAATGAGTCTTCCTAAGCTCATGCTCTACTATTTACTCAATCTGGGCTTAGGGCCCGAGAGGTTTCTCTATCCAAAAGCATAACTTCTCAGCTCCAATGACTATTTTGAGATTCATTTCCCAATCTTAAAATTTACTCCGTTAAAGACATTTTCACCTAGGATTATGTCCCTTAACGCTAATATTTCAGTCATCTTGATTGCAATAGTCTAACTATTCAATCAACGATTTTGGGTCCACTCAAAATTTAATGGTTACTAAAGTCCAACTATATAACCAACTACAAGTGTAATAGTGTGTTGTACAGTCTAACTGTTCAAAGAAAGCAATATTAAATATTAGTCCAACTATTATATTTATAACAACGATAAATAAAATAATAGAGCGCGTGTTGGCAAGTATCTAAATGAAATTACAAATTTAATACTAGCCTCCCACTATTTTTCGGCGAGCCTCTAACCCTATGTGGAGTACTTGGGAAACCTAGTTTCCTAGTGGGATAGGATCCCGTTAAATAACACACAACCTTGACTTTGGCCAACAATATGTATGAAACTTAACTAGGTAGATCTCTAAGATCAATTGGATCTCATCCAATTCCTAGATCCGGTATGTAGACCTCCATGTCCGAGATATATATCCAATATATATTTCCTAATCTTTTCCTATGAATCAACTAAGCTTTGGCTTTGGCTCAACAAGCTTAATGATTCCAGTTAACGGGACCCATTGACAATGGGAAAGCTTCGTAATCCACGTCGATGTACAGAAGTGACCTTGACTTTGGCCAACAAATCACAACTGCCCAAAACAAGCGATATGTAACAAAGCTTTTATGGTTCAAACACATCCGTGATGAACATTGATCTTGACTTTGGCCAACAAACTAATGCCAATCTTGGATCTTAAGAGAGAACCACTAAATGGAAGGAAAAACACTTAATATTTGATAAGGGTTTTCATGTAAATTGGCATCCAATTTATTGTCTTTGATTAAGTCTTATCATACACCCTTAAGCATGCATTCTAAAAGCATAATAAGGCGTGAATAAATTAATAATGATATACGGATGGATATACAACAATTTTTTTCCTAGAACAAATCTCTCTCTTTCCTCTCTCCCGCTAGTACTATTAATACTTCTACCTAATTACATAATACATTAAAGAAAGCTCATTTATATTGAGGGGAATTGGTGAAAAAATAAATACAATGAGAAAAAGATAATAGGCTCGACTCACAATTCCAGTTTAATAAATTCTAAAGTTATTACAATAATTTCCAAAATTACCCCCACCTATCTAATATACATCTGATATACATTATTCATACATATACATCCAAGTATTCACACAAAGTATGTTATTCAATCAATATAATCCAATTAATTAATCTTTGAATTAATGACAATCCAATGTTCATACAACGATTTGATTTGCGCGAGTTCAACTCGTTTAAGAATAAATACACAAAGTACGTATTATTGAATTATATCGAATTATAATTTTAAATCGAATTTAAATTGTATCCAATACTAATTCATTTTTAATTCTAAATTAAATAATTACACTTTTAATGGTGCCTTTTAGACTTGGATTCCAAATCCAATCTTAATGGGTCTCAAAGGCTCAATTAGTATCCAATACTATTGAATTAAAGTCTAATGGGCTTTCAATTAATTGTTTAGGCGTAGGTTTTGGCCATTAGGGATCAAACCTAAGATGCCAAGCCCAAACAGGAATCACCTTATGCCAAAAATCAATTTAGGCCCATTAGGCCCAATTATCATATTTGGACATTATGGAAATGGTTTTAGGCCCAATTGGATCCAATCCAATTGTCCAAAACCAAACTTGGCCCAACCAAGTCCATTAGCCCAAATATAACAAATTAAATTAATACAATATTCCAAATTACATATTAATCCAATTCAAGTGTAATTAACATAATTCATCAACTAATCTAATGTTTCCAAAATACTAATTAATCCAATTAATCATGCTCATTAATTCCAATTCATGTCCAACACAAATTGAAACAAAATCAATTCTACAACATGCTTAGGCTCATGGCAATGGCAAAGAAATTATCATGCAATTTGATTTCAATCCATTAAATCAACATCTAACATACATTTAATGCCAACAACACATCCAATTGTCTTATTTTCAAAAAATCATCATGAGCACACACTAGGGTAGTTTCGGCCAAAGGGATGGATTTGGGGATTTTTGATGCTATAAATTCTTCCCAGATCCAAAGATGCACAAATCCAATTCATCATTATCCAAACTCAACCAAACAATCAATTTAGGTAAATCAAGCTCCAAGCAAAAAAGCTCAATTTAAAGTTCGTAAACCCTAGAATTCAAATCAAGCTTAGGATGGCTCTAGATATCATTGTTAGTGTCCTACACATGCCACAAGATCACTACGATCATTTTTGTGTGAATACATCAAAGAAGTTTGTAGAAAAAACTTACATTGAATGGATGAGATTCAACATTTTTTCTTTGATCATTAAGCTCCAAGCTTTCCTTTTGAGTTCCAAACTATTGGGTGAGTTTCCCTATCACCTTTCATTGACTCCTTTAAGTTCTAGCTTGAATAATTTGTGAAGCAAAATTTCTTCCTTAGGAAGCATGAAGCTCACAGTTTTAGAGAGATATGAGAGAGAATGAATAATGTTTTTAAGTTTCCAAAACTTGGTAAAAAGTGTGTATGTTGATTTATTTCAAAAACCAAAAGGCAAGTGTTACAAAACTTTCCCAACACACTTTAGTTGTGTAAAAGATTACATTTAATGCATCTAACCACTTTGATCATTCTTGTGACAAGTTGATGTAAGTAAGTGGGTCCCACCACTTTGAATTCAAAATTCAAGTTGACTTACACAACACATTTTGGTCTCGCGTTCATTTAATCCAATTAAATGAATTTTCCGTCTCGACGTAATTAAATCCAACTTAATTAAATAATAATGCCTCGTAAAAATATTACGATAGTCGCTTACGAATTAATTGCAAATTAATTCATTCGCTTGAATTAAAATATAATTTTAATTCCGTATTGAAATCCGATTTCAATTAATATATCTGATATATTATTTTAGCCCAAATAAATAAATTAAATTAAAAAAATCCAATTTAACTATTAAATTTATTTTATTGATTAATTCCAAATTAATCGCGTTCTCTTTTCTTCACGGATTAATCCTAGATTAACTCATGACGCAATTAATCCTAGATTAATTTTCTCTCTATTAATTAATCCCAGATTAATTATTGTTGTAATTAATTCCAGATCAATTTTCTCTCTCATAATTAATCCCAGATTAATTATGTTTGAGTCAAATGTCATCGGTGAATCTCTGGGAAGTGACCCAAGAGATCCCTTGATATATTGGTAGTAATTACGATTATCGGACTATCTGAACAGGTGCGTACCTGGTACCACGTTCTTACCTATTTACTAGACAAGATTGGCTTCTAGCAAAGCACCGTGTCTACCCAATTCTTCAGAAATATTCAACAAGGAATATTTAATCTTTATCAGGCATAGTATACTAAATAATGCGTATTATGATCCAGTATCTGACATCACATGTTAGGCCTAGGGCTGGAATTGTGTTTGTCCCATACGAAGCACATATCATATCAATAGCAACTAATCTCTGTAATCGGATATCATGACCTAGTCATACTATCCCGATAGCTACAGCATTTAAGAGTATCAGTTCTGTACCCTACATGATCATCATCTCCATATGATTGAAGTGATACTTCCATCTTGACATCACACCCAACACAATATGATTCTCAATATACCCATAAGAGGCGTACACAAAACCTGTTAAAACCCCGAAGGACCAAAACCAAAGTATACTAATTGTCACAAGTATTAGCGATGCAAGTCTTAGGTTAAGACCATATACACCTACCTTGATTCGGATTCCCATAGACACATAATCATACTACTAATGGGATTCCAACGGGTCTACCCAGAGTGAAGCTGTTTCCGGTCCATCGGCTAATAGAAACTTCTACCACACTTGCGTAAGTATCTAATACTTAAATAAATAAGAACTATGCTGTTAAGCTTCCATAACGCAACAAGTGTAAATCGATGTCCAGTCTCGATAATACTACGACGAGGGATATTTAATGATCAAACCTTTCGTGGATTAATATTGTCTCATATCTTATCAATCTGGCACTAATCATATGGTTTTTTATCATTTATATATCCAAGTAATCCAATTACAAATGATAAAAGACAAAATAAAATTATAAAGCACAATTATATAGTCCCGAGCAAAAGACAAAATAAATTAAATAAATAAATAAATAAATAAGTAATAAAATTAACTAGGCCACTTTCGTAGGGATCACGATTGAATTTAGCGTATGCAACAAGCCTTTAATCCCCTAGGCGGCCCTAGTGGAAGAGTTATATGTTGGTTTTATTCTAGGTCCCAAGATCATCAAACAAGCATGAATAATAAGTGTGAATACATCAACCTAGGACAGTTCACTGCCTTGGGCGTGAGCTTTTTGAGAGGAAAGAGAGATGGAGAATAGATTAGGTTAAGGGAAAAAGGTGTCAAACATTTCACTTATATATTTTCCAAAATTACAAAAGCATTTACCATTTATTTTATACTTTCAAAAAGCCAAAATAAATAAAAGTGTAAATACTTTTAAATGAAATGTTTTACCTATTGCCATGATTTTACCCTTGGTAAAAGGTGAAAAGGAAAAGCCTTTGACTTTTCCAAAAAGTTAAAAGTCTTTTCCCCCCAAAATTTCCCTCCAAATCTTAAAGGTCAAAGTCAAAGAGCCAAAGTTACTTTTCCAAAAGGTGATTTGACTTTTATGACTTGCGATGTGATTTGCGATGCGAGTTGCGGCACGTGATTCAAAATCGACGTAACTTCGCAAACACATTCCGAGCTCGGTTTCGATAATTCTAAATTAACGATTTTTCCGATGCCTCGTTAATAAATCCAATTTACTAATCACGTCGCTCGAGAATTAATTCTAAATTAATTCAAGTGCCCGAATTAAAATCTAATTTTAATTCCTAATTGAAATCCAATTTCGTTTAATATATCAAATATATTATTTATCGATTAATTCCAAATTAATCGTTCTCTCTTTAAATTGATATTTTATCCTAGATAAAATATCTCCGCAATTAATCCCAGATTAATTTTCTCTCTCTTCAAATTAATCCCAGATTAATATATAGTGCGAGTCATACGTCATCGGTGTATCATTGGGAAGCGACCCATGAGATCTCCGGATATTTTTGCAGTAAATTCGATCGTCGGACTATCCGATCACGTAAGTACCAAGTATTACGTTTTACTAATTTACAAGACAAGGTTGGCCTCTAGCAAAGCGCCATGCCTACCAAATTCTCCGGAAATATCCTTACAGGAATATGTGATCTATATCAGGCGTAGTATACGTAGTATTGCGTATTTCGATCCAGTATCGGATGATCACGCTCTAGGCCTAGGGCTGGATATGTGTCTGCCCCGTACGAAGCACATGTCGGATGTCTGGTAACTAGTCTCTATAATCGGATATACATGACCGAGTCATAATATCCCGATAGCCGCACAGCATATAAGAGCACTAATACCGTATCCTACGTGACCATCATCTCCATATGACTGGAGTGACACTTCTGTCTTGACATCACACCCAATACACTACGATTCTCAATATACCCAGCATTGGCGTACACAGAACCTGTTAAAGCCCTGGACGACCTCAACTAAAGTATATTGATTGTCGCAAGTATTAGCGGTGCAAGTCTCAGGTTAAGACCAAATACACCTACCCTGATTGCAGACTCCCACAGACACAAAGTCATACTACCAATGGGATTCTGCGGTGGTCTAATCCAGAGCGAATCTGTTTCCCGTACCATCAGCGAAACACAACCTCCTATTACACTTGCCTGAGTATCCTATACCCAGATATACGAGAACTATGCCGCTATGTCTCACATAACATGCACAAGTGTAATACTAGTCTTTTACGCATCTATCGATGTCCAATCTCGACAATGCTCTGACTAGGGATGTTTAATGATTTATCCTTCATTGATTGATACTGTCTCATATCATTCTCGATCTAGGAACAAATCATAAGGACCTCCTATCATTTATATACCTAAGGTGATCTAATCACAAATGATAAGAGTGCAATCTCATTTGTCACATAGTTAATTTGTACAACAACACTATGATCTGTACAAATAGTGACGCTATGGGTCATAACTGTCCAACAATCTCCCACTTGGCCTATAGCCAGTCACTCGAGTGTCTAACACCCGAACTATGTACGGTTGGCTCAAACTGCTGAGAAACTGCTTTCGTTAGGGGATTTATATGATTATCGTCTGACGCGATTTATTTGATCATCACATCACCATGGTGTATGATCTGAACGAATCAGATGAATAGTCAAAGTATGTATCTGGATCGTTGATGAGACCATTAATTCTTTAGCCTATGCTGACGCCCAGCTCAGCCGCTAACAGAACTATATCTAATCCAATTAGATTTATTTATTGACCCAGATTGCATCTATTGCTGCCTCAGCTGTAGCAATAATCCGCATTTGTTATTTATTCGGTAACAGTATCTTGCTTGAAAGATTTCCAGCTCACTGTACCGTTATTCAAACTGTACAGTACCGTTTGCGACTTTTAGTCGTCTTTAACGGTTCAGGAAACTTGCTACAGTGATCCCAGTCACTTCAAGTTCTCATTCTCCATAGTTTAAGACATCATCTTTAGTTCTCTAAGATACTAACGGATGTTCTTAACCTCAATCCAGTGACTATCACTTGGATTGACCTGATTGTGACTCCATATGCTCAAAGCGTATGAGACACCAGGTCGCGTACATTTTTAATGTACAATTTCCCAGAGAGTGTTAACAACTTAAATCTATCCTAGTAGATCTTTATTCCCAGAATAAAGGTTGTTTCTCCCGAGAATTCTATGGAGAATTTTCTCTTGAAAGCCAAGCTTTCACCGATTATTTTATGGGAATATCATTTCCAAGAAATGAATATATTATATTATCATTATTTTAAGGACTGCCACTGTCTGTGCGCTCCCACTAACCCTCTCATATACACAAGAATCATTCTGTTTTGAATCAAATCATTGACTATCATGATTACATCAAAACGATAGTTCCAAGAACTTTATGCTTGCTTCAACCCCAAACATGGATCGAATAACCTGCAAACCTTGTTTACTGATTTTAGTACGACAAAATCTTCAGGATGTTATAAACATCCTCCAAAAGGTTTCCTTTTAAGGAAAACGATTTTGACCTTTAACTGACACATTATTAATGAAATGTGCAGTTACAGCAAGCATTATCCAAATGCATTTACCGTGGCAACAGTTAAAAGGTTGAACCGTAGTCAACACAATGTTGATAACGATACCTTTTCGTCAATAAGCCTAGCTTAGTACTTTGGTATGTTGCCATCCATGTATGTCTTCCTTGAAGACTTTTACAGTACCAACAGGCCCAATGCCTTACGGTACATCAATTAGTGTCCAAACATAGTTGTTATACATGGAATCCATCTTGGACTCATGGCACTTTGCCATAATAGAAGTCGATACCTTGTTTCATTTCCTCATACGTAGTTGGGTCTTCCTCAATAAGATTGACATCTTTATGAGGTGAGATCAGAAACCCATACCCCAGGTTATTTTCTGACTCTCTCCGATCTACGCGGTTCTTGTGTATACGAAGATTAATGGTATATGTTCATCCTTGATGAACAGTTTGTGTTCCATTAAGGACTTCATGCCTTGAACAGTATTACTCCGATTTTCATCGAGTTATACCATTCTCCCACTTACCACTGCATATCGGTATTCCTCTAAGGAAAACTGCATGGTGAGCAACAATCTAATTGTTCTCTGGTGAGAAGTATAAGTACAATACTTATGGTATCCCAAGGATAACCTTAATTTGGCACTTATCTTATTTGGGTTTCCGTTTGGTATCATCCAAACATATGCCCGGCATTCCCAAATCGTTAGGAGTGAGAAACCCTGTTTCTATCCCTGATCATATCTAATATGAATTCTGTCTAACAGATTAATATGGAACCTTATTCCAAATAACTTTTGCACTGTTAATGCATATCCGTTGAAGGAAATGGTAGCTCAGAGCGACTCATGGTTAACCTTATCATGTCCAATAAAATTCGGTTTGTCCATTCGGACAAACCGTCAAACTGACGTGTCGCAGGAGGAGTCCTCATTTGAAAGAATACTTTACTCTCTCAAGTATTTAAGAAACTCATTGCTTAAGTATTTTCATCATAGTCAACACGTGATGTTTTAATACTTTAGCCGATCTGTTTGTCTACTTCGTGTCGAAACTTTAAAAGTTTCTGATTTGTGTTCTTCAAAAGTAACACATAACCATAACGTGATGCCACACCCGTTAAGGTCACGAAATATTCATATCAACATCTAGCCTAGATAGATATGGGCACTTACTTCACTATGAATAGGGCTTACAGATCGATGGCATTTTTCACTATTACCAAGTAAATAGTATTTTAGGTACTTTACCTAAAGAACTAGATTCGTAGACTTTATTTGAATAATCAAATCAGTCCTAGTACCCACTCTTCAAAAGTGTGGATATACGAGTCTTGTTTATTGTGTCCTAGACAACAATGCCATATTTAAGTCTCTTCTGATCAAATCAGTTAGAGCTATTTATTTGTCATATAATATGTTTGAGATTTATTTATATTCAAAATATAAATACTGTAATTCACATCTAATGTGTTTATCTCAATATCATCTTTATATAATGAAACACTTTAGTGTTCTAGAATATAAAGGTTTATCCGCAACGGATTAAAAACTGATATAGAGATAATGTTCCTAGTCTAGCTAGTTACATTATAACAGTTTCCTAATTTAAGTACATACCCCAAGGGTAGTTCCTAAACTTAGGTATCTACGGTCGAAACAGCGACTTTCGTCCCGTTTCCGATTCGCAGATTAATCTCAGCTTGAAGTCAGTATCTTGCTCACAGCAGATTCTGAGCATCAATACATATATTTTATGTACCACACTAAGTATTTAAAATCCAATTTCAATACTAGTAGTGAACATAATAATGGCGAATATATTTAAAGTCAGAGCCTTGTTCTTTCTTTAATTCCTTCATGTCTGCCATATCCAAACGGCAGTCATTTTGGGATATGTTCTTTATCTTCCCAGAAGATCTTAATGATTTTGCCTTTACCCTTTTCAATATTTCAGAAGCCTTCGGCCAAGCCTTGGGTTTCTAGAATATTGAAGTAAGGTGCGCCTTGCGCTATTAGCCTAATTATAAAGTTTGACTTTATCTCCTTGAGAATAGTCATTAACTCTCTAAGAGTTATTAATTGCAATTTTAATACTTCTTAAATCTAAACATAGATTTATGACAAGTATGTTGGATTAAGCATTAAAGTTATCATTGCATAAACCTTCCAAAGATTATGCTTTACTTATTTGCTTAATTCTGGGCTTAGGCTTAATAAGTTATTTTATCAAATAAAGTAACTTATTATTTATTTCCAGGACCATCCTGAAATTATTCCCAATTTGAAAATTAAACCATTTAAACATTTTAATCCAAGATTATGTTTTAAATGTCCAATCTTTCAATATATCTTGATTTTAATAGTCCAACTATTTAATCAATAATTAAGGTACTAATAATTATAATGATTACAATAGTCTAACTATTTAATCAACTATAATTCAATAGATTAAAATCAATTATATTGATTACTATAATCCAATTATAAAATCAACTATAATTGAATAGTTTGAATATATAGTCCAACTATTTAATAATACAACGATTTAAATATTAGTCTAACTGACATTTAAATCATAACGACGAGTGATATTTGATTGAGCGCGTATGGTAAGTAATTGAACGAGTATTACAAATTCAATTCTTGCCTCCCACTAATTTTCGGCGAGCCTCTAACCCTCTGTCGAGTACTCGGGAAACCGCGTTTCCTAGTGGGCTAGGATCCCGTTAAATATCACACAATCTTGACTTTGGCCAACAAATTGTAGGATAATTAACTAGGTAGATCTCTAAGATCAATTGGATCCAATCCAATTCCTAGGTCCAGAAGGTGGACATCCAAGTCCGAAACATATATCCCATATATGCCTATATATCCAATATATAGCCTAACCTTTTTCCTCTGAATCAACTAAGCCTTGGCTTTGGCACAACAAGCTTAATGATCCCAGTCAAGTGCGACCCATTGGAAAGCTTCGTAATCAATGTCGATGGACAAGAAGTGGTCTTGACTTTGGCCAACAAACCACAACTTGGACAAGACACCAATATAGAACAAAACTCTCGTGATTCAAACACATCTTCGACGGACAAAGGGCTTGACTTTGGCCAACAACCCAATGCCAATCTCGGATCTTGAGTAAGAATCACTCAATGGAAGGAAAAACGCATGATATTTGATGAGGGTTTTTCGCGTGCAAATTGGCTACCAATTTATTATCTTTGTTAAGGTCTCATCATCATACACCCTTAAACATGCATTCTAAATACATAAAAAAGCGCATATGAAAATAAAAAATAATGATATGCGGATGGATACTTAACACATTGATCCTAGATCAAATCTCTCCCTTTCTCTCTCAAGCTAGCACTTGTATCACTTCTACCTGTTACACTACACTTCTAAAGAAACCTCATATACAATGAGGGGAATAAGTGAGAAGAGAATACAAATAGAATAGAGGTGATAAGGCTGGACACGCAGGTCCAATTTAATAAATCAAATTTATTACAACAATTTCCAAAATTGCCCCCACCCTACTAATATCCATCCGATATACACTATTCATTCATCACAACCAAGTATTCACACAAGCATGTTATCAATCAATCTAATCAAATTAATTAATCTGATAATTAGTGATCATCCAATGTTCAAACAACGATTTGATTTTGCTAGAGTCAAACTCGTTTTGCGAATAAGTACTCAAAGTACGAATTCTCGAATTAAATTAAACTACGTCATTAAATCCAATTTAATATGCATTCAATTCTAATTCGTTATTTAATTCCAAATTAAATATTACACTTTAATAATAAACCTTTTACGACTTAAATTCCAAATTTAATCGCAATGCGTCTCAAAGACCGATTAACGTCCAACATCAATTCAATTAAAGTCCAATGGGCTTTTAATTGATTTCTTAAGGCGTGGACTTTTGGTAAACTCAGGTCAAACTGAATAACCAAAATCCAATTCGAGATTTACCCCATAAGCCCATAAATCAATCTTAGCCTATTAGGGCCAATTAAACTTTAAAGGTTCACTAAGTCGCATTTGGGCTTTATGGAAGCGGTTTTGGGCCCAATTGGATCCAATCCAATTTGCCTAAACCCAACTTTGTACAACAAAGCCCAACAAGCCCAATAACAACTTTAAAAGCCCAAATCCAATTTTAAGGCCCAATTAATTAAATCATAAAGTCCAATTTCATAATCTAATTAATTCTAAAGTGTATATCATGATTAATCACCCAAATCAATATTTCCAAAACATCAAATTAGTCCAATTAATCATGTTCTTTATCATCATCACATGTCCAACACATTAATGAAAAATCAAACCCATTAACCATGCTCAAAGTCTCGGCCAAGGGATGCATTTGTGTCCAAATCCGAATTCAATCCAATCAAATCCAAATTAACATTAAATCATCATCCCCAATTGTTTCTAACTCATTCAATAAATCAAAACCAAAAAATTCCAAGACTAAATAGGGCTTTATGCATTCAGCCAAGTGAGGGAATTTCGGGATCTTGTTCAATTCAAAATTCAATCCAATCAAATCTTAAATTAACATCATCCTACATGATTCTAACTCATCCAATGAATCAAAATCCAAAAAATCCAAGATTATAAAAACTCCTCACACATTCGGCCAAGGCAACTTATTTAGGGAAAAATTGTTCCAAACTCATTTTCAACAAATTGATCCAATCAATCTTTAATTAAACATATATTAAGCATGCTCAATCAAACAATTTAACCAAATCATGCTCAAAATCAATTTACCCAATTTTAAGCCCTAAAATTTCATGCTTGAACCTAGGCTCTTGATGCCATTGTTGGTTTTATTCTAGGTCCCAAGATCATCAAACAAACATGAATAATAAGTGTGAATACATCAAAGGAGATAACGGAATACTCACATAGATCGGTTGTGACGATTTGAAGAAGAACAAAATGATTTTCCCCTTCAAAGTGGCGCCAATAGCAGTGCAGTCCATTGCTCACTGTTTTCAGTTTTGGTCCATGAATTTGAGCCTCGAACTTGCATCAAACGATTCCCGGCTCGTGGGTGAGTTTCCCTAACACTTTCGTATGCCTATTAGGAGTGTGCTAGCACTTGGATTTTGCCACAAAACCCTCAAAAATGGTTCATCATTTTCAGCCAACCTAGGGCAGTTCACTACCTTGGGCGTGAGCTTTTTGAGAGGAAAGAGAGATGGAGAATGGATTAGGTTAAGGGAAAAAGATGTGAAACATTTCACTTATATATTTTCCAAAATTACTAAAGCATTTACCATTTATTTTATGCTTTCAAAAAGGCAAAATAAATAAAATTGTAATTACTTTTAAATGAAATGTTTTACCTATTGCCATGCTTTTACCCTTGGTAAAAGGTGAAAAGGAAAAGCCTTTGACATTTCCAAAAAGTTAAAAGTCTTTTCCCCCCAAAATTTCCCTCCAAACCTTAATGGTCAAAGTTAAAGAGTCAAAGTTACTTTTCCAAAAGGTGATTTGACTTTTATAACTTGCGATGTGATTTGCGATGCGACTTGCGGCACGTGATTCAAAATCGATGTAACTTCGCAAACACATTCCAAGCTCGGTTTCGATAATTCTAAATTAACGATTTTTCCGATGCCTTGTTAATAAATCCAATTTACTAATCACGTCGCTCGAGAATTAATTCTAAATTAATTCAAGTGCCCGAATTAAAATCTAATTTTAATTCCTAATCGAAATCCAATTTCGTTTAATATATCAAATATATTATTTATCGATTAATTCCAAATTAATCGTTCTCTCTCTTTAAATTGATTTTTTATCCTATATAAAATATCTCTGTAATTAATCCTAGATTAATTTTCTCTCTCTTCAAATTAATCCCAGATTAATATATAGTGCGAGTCATACGTCATCGGTGTATCATTGGGAAGCGACCCATGAGATCTCCAGATATTTTGGCAGTAAATTCAGTCGTCAGACTATCCGAACACGTAAGTACCAAGAATTACGTTTTACCAATTTACAAGACAAGGTTGGCCTCTAGCAAAGCGTCATGCCTACCCAATTCTCCGGAAATATCCTTACAGGAATATGGGATTTATATCAGGCGTAGTATACGTAGTATTGCGTATTTCGATCCAGTATCGGATGATCACGCGCTAGGCCTGGGGCTGGATAAGTGTCTGCCCCGTACGAAGCACATGTCGGATGTCTGGTAACTAGTCTCTATAATCAAATATACATGACCGAGTCATAATATCCCGATAGTCGCGCAGCATATAAGAGCACTAATACCGTATCCTACGTGACCATCATCTCCATATGACTGGAGTGACACTTCCGGCTTGACATCACACCCAATACACTACGATTCTCAATATACCTAGCATTGGCGTGCACATAACCTGTTAAAGCCCTGGACGACCTCAACTAAAGTATATGGATTGTCGCAAGTATTAGCGGTGCAAGTCTCAAGTTAAGACCAAATACACCTACCCTGATTGCAGACTCCCACAGATACAAAGTCATACTACCAATGGGATTCTGCGGTGGTCTAATCCAGAGCGAAGCTGTTTCCCGTACCATCGGCGAAACACAACCTTCTATTACACTTGCCTGAGTATCCTATACCCAAGTATATGAGAACTATGCCGTTATGTCTCACATAACACGCACAAGTGTAATACTAGTCTTTTACGCATCTATCGATGTCCAATCTCGACAATGCTCTGACTAGGGATGTTTAATGATTTATCCTTCGTTGATTAACTGTCTCATATCATTCTCAATCTAGGAACAAATCATAAGGACCTCCTATCATTTATATACCTAAGCTGATCTAATCACAAATGATAAGATTGCAATCTCCTTTGTCACATAGTTAATTTGTACAACAACACTATGATCTGTACAAATAGTGACGCTATGGGTCATAACTGTCCAACATTATAGTCTCGTTAGGGCTTATCGTGACGACATCTACAACAACGGATGGGAGATTCTATGCGAAGCTACGTGGCGCGCTTCAACAAGGAAAGAATCATTATCCTAGACATTCATCAGCCGATAGTAGTGGAAGCCTTAAAGACTAGGTTGGTGGCTGACAGTGGGCTTTATTAGAAGTTGACCAAAAACTGATGCTACACCATGGATCAAGCAATGGCCAGGGCTCAAATTGAAATTAGATGGGATGAAGATAAAATGAATAAAAAGAGAGATAATTATGCCAGTTTACAAGAGGAGAAGATGGCATACCCATTCAAATCACTGAAAGAATTCGGTAGGAAAGGCCAGTAGTCAGTCAACCAAAGAGCTCATCGAAAAAGAGATCTTCGTCCTCTCGATAGGGGTTCCAATCACAGACCTTCTTCATTCAACAGTAGAGAGAAAGCTCCTTATGTTACCCCCAGACTCCCAGACTATAACTTCACTATATCATCGGGAGAACTGGTCTCATTCCTCATGAAGATAGGAAGCAAAGTAAAATGGCCTCCATACTCCAAAGAAGGCTCAGTGAGGAAATGCACTAGTAGGTGGTGCGAATTCCACTGAGACTATGGCCATACGACAGTTGATTGCGTAACACTAAGATTGGAAGTTTTGGAGTTACTAAACAAAGGGCATTTGAAAGACCTGCTTACGGAGAAAAGGAAAATAGTCGAAGCAAGGAGAGACGATAGAGAAGAGTAAAAAGATGGACCACTACCACCCCTACCAATAAATAACACCGTTAACTTCATCTCAGGGGATCAGAAGTTAGTGTGACCTCCTACTCCACGGTAATGTGACATGTCAGGATGTCAACTTCTGTCGCATTGCATTCTACGGTGATGAAAGAATGAGACTACACTTACTTGGCAATTGAATTCAATGAAGACAGAAATTCCAGTCATACAAATCCCCATCATGACGCATTGGTGATCTCCTTACAAGTGGCCAATTTCATAATGAAGAGAGTGTTAGTCGACACAGGGTCATCAGCCAATATCATCTTCATAAACGCCCTCATTGACATGGGATGAGGATTGGAGAAAATAATTCACTGGTCGACGGCCTTGATTGGCTTCAGAGAGGAACAAAAATTCACATTGGGGGAAATCATTTTTCTAGTATCTGCATGCACAGTCAATAAAATAAACACCTTTTTGGTCATAGATTGCCCTTCAGCCTACAACCTAATAATGGGGCGACCTTGGATTCATGACATAAGGGCAGTCTCGTCTACCTATCACCAGGTGTTGAAGTTCCCCACCAAATGGGATGTCTAAGAAATCAAAAGAGACCAACTTGCTTCTAGAAATTGCTACCAAACGATTCTGAAAGTAAAATCCCAGTCAACATAGCAATTACAGGAGGGATCTTGTCGAATCAACCTTGACTCTCCCAAAGTCGAAGAGCTCGATGAGGTCCAAATCCATCCACTCTAACCAGACCATAAAGCCCATGTAAGGGCCCACTTTGATCCTGTGTTGTGCGTCGAGCTGACTGATTTCCTCAAATAACATCGCTTGACTCATAGATGATTACCCACGAGCTACAAGTGAATCCAGACTACCCACATGTCAAACAAAAGAGTAGGGAGTTTGCTCCAGAAAGAAAGTGAGTCATCGACGAGGAATTTCAAAAGTTGTTAGAGAATGAAACCATCAGAGAGGTCCAATACCCGGAGCAGCTCGCTAACGTCGTGGTAGTCCGGAAGAAGAATGGAAAATGGTGAGTCTGCAATGATTTCACAAACCTGAACAAGGCTTGTCCGAAAGATTCTTTCCCATTCCCCCATATCGATTCAATGGTTGATGCTACAGCTAAGCATGAATTGCTAAGTTTCATGGACGCGTATTTAGGCTAAAACCAAATCCTCATGCACCCAAACGACCAGGAAAAAAAAGGCTTTTATCACAAATAAGGGAGTCTACTGTTATAAGGTAATACCATTCGGACATAAGAATACTGGGGCCACCTATCAACGCCTTGTCAATAAAATGTTATCCCACCAAATTGGAAAAACTATGGAAGTCTATATTTATGACATGTTGTAAAATCATTACAAGCCAGAGAACACTTAGCACACTTGGAGGAGGTGTTCCACGTGATGAGGAAGTACGGAATGAAGCTGAACTCCACCAAGTGCGCCATTGGAGTAACCTCTGGGAAATTTCTTGGATACCTAGTCACTCGAAGCGATATAGAAGCCAATCCGGAGTAGATAAAGTCCATCCTCGATATTCCTTCTCCAACAAACCCAAAAGATTTCATGTGACTTACGGGAAGGATCGCCACTCTAAATAGGTTCATTTCCAAGTCTACCGATAAGTGTTTCTTGTTTTTCTCCGCCCTCGAGAAGGTAAATAGTTTTGAATCGACCCCAGCCTGTGAAGAAGCCTTGAAAATACTCAAAGAATACTTGACCACACCACCTCTCCTATCTAAGCCAGTTGACTCTGAAAGGTTATTCCTCTACCTGAGAGTCTAGAGACAAGCAGTTAGCGCTGTACTAACTAGATAAGAATGAGATGAGAAACTCACAGTCTACCATATAAGTAAAGCTCTTCTCGATCCGGAGACATGATACACTCAAATGGAAAAAAACTGGTTCTTACCCTAGTAACAGCGACACAGAGGCTACGTCTCTACTTTCAGGGGCATCTAATCACCGTTTATACCACCTACCCACATATGAGCATATTTCAAAAGCTTGAACTCTCTGGTAGACTGATCGAATGACCTGTTGAACTTAGAGAATATGACATCACGTGTCAGTCACGAACCACCATCAAATCTCAAGCTCTTATAGATTTCTTGGCGGACTTCAGTCCTAGTCTACAAGCCAATACCGAAAAAGAGGTGCATTATATCCAGACTACTGATACATGGAAACTTACAGTCGACAGATCATCCAGTAGATTTGATTCCAAATTAGGTGTTGTGATCACTACTCCAACAGGCTACATCATACAGCAAGCAATTAAATATGGCTTCAAAACCACCAAAAATGAGGCTGAGTAAGAAGTTTTGATAAATGGATTAATACTTGCTAAGGAATCAGGAGCGAAAAGGGTCGAGGGGACATCAGATTCTCAATTAGTTTTCAACCAACTCCAAGGATCTTACCAAGCTCGCTGGTCTCAAATGGCAGCCTACTTATCAAATGTAAAAGAAATCCAATTGACAATAGAATCTTTTACAATCTCATAACGGATGCTTTGGCCACTCTTGGGTCTATCATTCAAGGAGATAATATTCGGGCCATCCCGATAGTGGAACTAAAATGGTCCGCCATTACCAAAGAAGAAGCTAAAGTCATTACTTCCATCGACCAAGTCGACTCGTGGATGTCTCCACTGATCAAGTACTTGAGAGAATGCACACTACTGACAGATAAGGTGGACACTCGAAAGATCCAATGACAAGCTGCACGATTCACTCTCTACGAAAACCAGCTTTTGAGAAGATCATTTTTTGGACCTAACCTCAAAAAATGTCAATGGTTCGACCTAATCTCCCATCTCCCACAAGAGAAACTCAATCCAACTTTATCGCCTTGGCCATTCATGAAATGGGGAATGGATATTGTTTGGAAACTTCTTGTCACCTCGGGATAATAAGTTTACATGCTCACATTGATGGATTATTACTCTAAATGGATCGAAGCAGAAGCCTTCGTGAGGATAAGGGATAAAGAAGTACATCGTTTGTCGTTTATATAGAAAACATCATTTGTCGTTTCGGCCTACCCCAGGAGATTGTTATTAACAATGGTTCCCAATTAATTAGTCACCGCTTCCAAGATTTTTGGAAAAGATATGGAATCAAACTAAGTTTCTCCACCCCATGCTACCCACAAGACAGCGGTCAAGCCAAGTCTTCCAATAAAACTATAATGAACACTATGAAGAAAACATTGGAAAAGCAAAAGGAGCGTTGGCAGACGAACTCCCTGGACTCTTATGGTCGTACCGAACGAGTGTGAGATCTTCTATTGGTGAAACCCCGTTCTCCATGGCCTTTGGTGCCGAAGCGGTGATTCCAACTGAATGTAATGTTCTTCGCCTTGATACCAATGGATTTACGAGAGTCTCAATAGACAATGGTTGACCAATAGTCTCTACACCATTAACGAACTTAGAGAGAAAGCATCCATACGATCCGAAGCGCACTGACAAAAGATGTCCAGATACATCAATAAAAATGTAAGGAGTAGAACATTCAATGAAGGATATTTGGGCTTACGGAAAGTCTTTCATAATACGAAGGAAGTTAAGGAAGGGAAACTCGGTCCGTATGGGAAGGTCCATAGATCATCAAAAAAGTTGTAGGTCATAGAGCCTACAAACTAAAAATATAAGATGGTCGACATATCCAGAATAGTTGGAATGCCATTCACCACAGGATATTCTACATATAACAAACATATTTGTTGACTAATGGATCATTCGACAAATCGTTGTCCTATGACTGAGTGGCATGCATATCCATTCTTTTTGGGTTTTTTTTTTTTATAATTCTGCTAAGTTTGATTTTGAATTGAACGCATTTCGTTTGGAACAAATCGACCTCATCTAAATGACAGATAGAATTTACATTTTCATCCAGGAAATAATTAAGATTTACTTTAAAAAGAAGAAAATTGTTATACATCAATCCAAAATTACAAAAAGTTAGAAGCCTAAAAGAACCAAAATACATCAAGTTTCTTAGCCTTTAACAGGTGCGACTGGATCAATCGGCTGAATGATAGGGTCAGCCTCCATAGGCTGTTCTGGTCTAGACTCTTCCATGGCAACATCAGCAACTTTCTCGACCAGAGCATCACCACTAGAGCCTCTTCAATCGCCTCAACAATATTAGCTCCATCAATTTCTCCTATAGCCACCTCTTTTGAACTGACTTCATGCCTTAATTTAGCCTTCATGTCCTCAACCGACAAAGAGAGACCAACTTCCATCCTTTCACCTAACTTAATCCATTTATTTGGTCTCAAGTGTTGTGCTCTCTAGATAAATATTCCTTCATGAGGATGCATCTATCTTTCACAATGGCTTCCATGGCCACTCCTTTCAATCTGCCCAACAACTCAACTTTCTGACCCTCCAGCACTTTAGTGCTTTCTTTATAGGCCTCTAATTCAGTCGACGTCATTTTCAATGTGGCGTTCATGGCCTTGGCTTCGCTTTCAGCCTCTCTTACCATCTTCTTGGAATCATCCAAAATAGCTCTAGCTTCAGCCAGTTCCTTTCGCTCCAATGCAATTGATTTCTCCATGTCTTTCGACTTCTTCAGGCTAGCCTTGATATATTTCTGTTGGAAGATGGCATACTCTAGAGTCTTCAATATAAAGGTAAAATGTTAAGAACTTAACAAAAGAGACTTGTAAATTCAAGAATTATTACCTCATATTTTCGAGCAACAGCTTTTTTATTGCCTCCAACGACCCCAATGTTAGCATTTGACATTCATCCTCCTCTAGCAGTAATCCCTCAGCAAACCCGGACAAACTAGACAGATCCGACATAACGGTTGTACTTCTTGGGATCTGGATCACGATATTCTCTGGATCCTCTTCAAGATCCTTCAACTGCTTCATTTTCTTTGAAGAATTCCCCAATTCAGTTGACATTTTATAAGCTACTTCCACTGGGAGAATGGATGGGGCATCATTCTTTGGATGCTGGGGATCAAGAATCACTTCGATTTTCTTCCATTTGGCCTTCTTCTTCTTTATCTTCTTGAGCATTTCTTCAACTGAAGGGATTCTGAAATGACTTAACATCCTCTCCACTGCGTACAAATTTCCCTTGGAAGTTAGAGTTCGTAAAAAGTAAGTTCCCTCGAAGATGAGCCGACACGACCTGGTTATGAGAATGACTGTCAATATATGTTTGGTCAGAGGCAGAGAGGTATCTTCTAAGTAGGAAACCTCGTACCACAATAGAGTCAACCTTAATATTTTCTCCTCTAAAACGACCCTCCAATTCATCTAAGGCGAAGGAATACTCAACAGAAAGGTTGTATTTGCTACGAACACAAGTGTCACGTCAAAGCTACGATTCCAGGTCGAACCTGCAAAAGAGTTAATTGAAGAATATTAGAGATGTTACGAGCATTTAGCAAAAAAAAGGAGTAAGAATAACACTCACTCATTAAATCCCAATACTTATGGATTCGACCAGACCCAGTCTACCCAAATACATCTAATCCTCTCACAAAGAAATAGGTCTTTTGCCATCCTCTTCGATCGTTTGTGGTCATCCCTAAAATCAGATGCTCCCTCTTATTATAAGATTCTCAGAACATGCTAAGGATCTATAAGTCATGATTTCATGTGTGAATAATCAAAGAAGTTGCAGAATAAATACTTACAATGAGTGGATGTAGGATTTCAAAATATTGTGTTTGATGAGAGCTCTAAGCTTTTTTTGAGTGATTCTAACCCAAGGATAGTTTCCCTATCACCTAAATGAACTCTTTATGTCCTAGCAATGAAGAAAATTTTTTAAAAAAATCTTCAATGGGAGAGGGCAAGTTTCGACCACTTGAGAGGAGAATAGATAGTTTTTGTTATTTTGTTTCTAAAACACATATCACAAAAATCAACTTACAAAATGCTGTATATCTTTTCCAAAAAGATAAAGTGTGTTGGAGGGAAAAATAAAATTAATGTATTCAACTACCTCCATCACCAAAAAGGTGACTAGAAGTCCATCACAAAAGTAGACACATGATGTAAGTTGGTGGGCCCCACTTTAAATTCAAAATTCAAGTGGGCTTGCACAACACACTTCGGGCTCGGGTTTGTTTAATTCGATTAAACGAATTTTCCGTCGCGACGTAATTAAATCTAATTTAATTAAATAATAGTGCCTCGTAAAATTATTACGAAAGTCGCTCGCGAATTAATTAATTAATTCTAAATTAATTCATTCGCCCGAATTAAAATACAATTTTAATTCCGATTTTCAATTAATATATCAAATATATTATTTAATCGATTAATTCCAATTAATCGCGTTCTCTCTTCTATACGAATTTTGTCCTTGATAAAATTCTTGTCGTAATTAATCCTAGATTAATTTTCTGTTCGAGTCAAATCTCATTGTTGAATCTTTGGGAAGCGACCCATGAGATTCCTGGATATGTTGGCAGTAAATCCGATCATCGAACTATCCGAACACGTGCGTACCCCGTACCACATTCTTATCGATTTACAAGACATGGTTGGCTTCTAGCAAAGCACCATGCCTACTCAATTCTCCAGAAATATTTTTTTAAGGAATACATAATCATTATCAAGCGTAGTATACTAAGTATTGCGTATTACAATCCAGTATCAGATGTCACATACTAGGCCTGGGGCTGGAATTCTGTCTGCCTCGTATGAAATATACATCAGATCTCTAGTAACTAGTCTCTTTAATCGAATAATCATGACCTTGTCTTATTATCCCAATAGTTGCAACATATTAGAGTACCAGTTCTGTATCCCTATGTTATCATCATCTCCATATGACTGAAATGATACTTCCATCTTGACATCACATCCAATACACTACGATTCTCAATAAACATAGAAGAAGCATACACAGAACCTGTTAAAGCCCCGGACTATCAAAACCAAAGTATACTGATTGTCGCAAGTATTAGCGATGCAAGACTCAAGTTAAGACCAAATACACCTATCCTGATTCGGACTCCCATAGACACATAGTCATACTACCAATGGGATTCCGATGGGTCTATCCAGAGCGAAGCTGTTTCCGTACCATCGGTAAACAGAACCTCAAATTACAGTTGCATGAGTATCCAATACCCAAATATATGAGAACTATGTCGTTATGCTTCCATAACACGCACAAGTGTAATACTAGTCTATTCCGCATTATCGATGTCCAGTCTTAATAATACTATGACTATGGATATTTAATGATTAAACCTTACGTGGATTAATATTGTCTCATATCTTATTAATCTGGTACTAATCATATGGACTTTTATCATTTATATATTCAAGTAATCTAATTCTTTTGTCACATAGTTAATTTGTACAAAACCATAATGTCTTTTACAAATGGTGATGCTATGGGTCATAATTTTCCAACACTTATGTCGAAGGAACATTTGGTATCCCCCCTTCTCAAATATGTGTTACTTCAAGTAGTATGTGTAAAAAAGGTCATTTACTCCAAATCTAACCCCCAACTCGAAAGTCAGAACTTCAAACAACATCAAGACCCTCCAAGTATTTGGCATTAGTTGGGAGGGGCAATCCTATAGTGATCTAATACTTCCCATATGAGGTTAGGAATTGGGAATCTGAACCCATCTACAAAGGGGTGTTCGTAAAATCCAATCCACTCAGAGATCCTACTATCAATTCGTTCTCTCGACGAAGCTAATCTCACTTGAATCGACTCGGGAAACCGATACTTTATCTTCATCTACGTCATGGTTCTTTCAGTTACTTTGCTAGGAGGATTCCTAGCCAATATATTGGTCGGCTCGCTGGTACTAGGTTCTCCACCCGACTCTGTTGAGATAATGCGAAGTGGAGGAACATATTTAGGGATACCTAACAGAGGTTCTACCGACGCAATAATCAAAACATCCTCATTAGCCCACTAAACCCATCTCCACCATACACCCTAACAGGGGAAATAACCTGTAAGGGCGAGTCTACATACATCTCTATTGGTGTATCAATTGAGCTAGAACTACTCTTGGATGTCATATAAGTTCACTCTATAAACAACAAGTCGACTTAATATCAATGTCTCAAGAGATCAAACCCTAATTTCACACAAACAAAATCCTAAATCTTTTAATCTGATCAAGAACAAGATGAATCTATCTATGAATAGCTTAAATATTTAAAGAACACAGAGGGAGAAGTGAGGAATACCTTAAATCATGGAGAGCTCCAATCCTTCCTACTGGGGAAGAAAATTTGAAATGAGACAGATGGGTCTTTCTTTAAGTCTTCTTATAATCCTCTCCTTTTTGGTGTCTCGTTCTCCGGCCAAAAACACCTCGGTATTAACTCTATATTTATTGCAATTTAGGAAATCGAGGAAAGAAATAATCATGAGAAGGCCAATGAGAATACTGTATAGGGTTTTATTTCGGAAATCCGGTAACGCAGTGGAATAGTGGAAATTCAAAATTTTCCGATTTCAAAATTTTTTTTCTCGAATTAATCAAATAAACTTATTTATCTAATTATCCAATTAATAGATTATGAAATATCACTCAAGAAATCATATTTATAGGTACTTTTCAAATTGCCTCAAAACTTTGCATTTTATTCATTTTAGTCCGAAATTGTCCAAAACAATTTTGGATGATTCTACATCATTTATAAGATGAATTTAACATGTCCCAAATGTCAAAACAAAAATTGCAACCAAAAACCCAAAAATTTTGCTAAAGGCCGTGAACCTCCCATAGGTGGCCAAATGTGCATTTTGCACTTTACATGTTCAGAACACATCCAAATGAAATCCAATCAACATAAGATTTTATATGTATCATATACACATCTAAATACACAACATAAATGAAAAGCCCTAAATTTGGAAGTGGTCTTAAACACTAATTTTTTCAATTTCATCAAATTGGACAAATTAGACCAAATTAGTTCAATCCAATACTTTAATCATCTTTCTTCCATTAAAATTAACCTCACCACAATGAAATATGTATAGAACAAATCTAGGTCATTTAAGAGTGGGTCAATAACTCTAGATTAGCAACAAGTTTCTGAAAATATCAAAAGAATGTTTATTAACATATTAGAAGCATTCTTTGATCTTCATACATGCTCAACACAAGTCAAAACTTCCATCCTCCAAAAATACATAGAATAAAGAATAGAAAAACATAACATCACAAGATGAAGCCCACAATAAGAGGAACATTTTCTCTCTAATGGTAAGTTGGAAATACTTACTAAATTCCAAGTTTTTCTTTATTTTTGCTTTCCTTTATCTCAAGCTTCTATGTCTTCTTTCAATGGAGTTTTAGGGGAGTGTTTTGAGTTAGTTAAACACTAAATAAAAATAAATCAATTTATACCTCCAAAAACAAGCTCATGGTCGAATTTGGTATTAAGAATATCTAGATTTTTTTTTTCATTTAAAGCATTTATCAACTTATTACTTTAATCATTAAATCATTTAATGAAAATAAAGTAAGTCAACAAAAGCATCATACTCATTTAACAAAATATCATAACCTTAGATATTTATATTTTTAAATTAATTTAATTATTTAACAATTAAATAATTAAATAATTATTTAAATACAAATATATATTATATATATGTATTATCTTTACATTAAATATTAAATACATATATTAATATGATATTAGTCAAATATCTCAATTTGACAATTAATTAAAGTGTATTTGAATTAATCTATCATCAAAAAGCAAACACACAAAAATCGGGAAATGACTATCGGGTCCCTACACATGCATTTTGCATTTAACCTTTAAAAGATTTTACAAATAATCAATATTATTTGTAATTATTGCCCTAGTGCTCTACGAGTCTGTTTCATTGGTGAGACTCTCTAGATTCAGACATATCCGTCATGAAATCCAATTTCGTGTCCATAATTTATCCACCCGTAAATTATGACGACCACGGATAAACTCGATGAATCATATAGGTCGAGGTCATGGAAAATGTATAATTCCTTCGTCACAGGTATCCTGATAAATCCCATAGATATATATATAACGTCAAATCTCTATAGGGATTATCCAGTCGAGTATTCTATTAGCAATCTCAAAAAGAACATTTAGAACTAACTTCTAAAATATACCACGGGCCCATGGTTTTTATCTGATTGCTAATCATATGGACTACCTATGCTTTGATACATAGAACTGACGGATCCTATCTCGATACAAAGAAGACACTCTGAGGATCTTTCCATACCCAACGAACAGGCGGAAGTCTGATCTAAATAGATCGGTGACGTGACTGCCATCAAAGTGTGGAAGATGTCTATGCGCCCAAAGGGATATCTCAAGTCGAAGAATCACAAGTGCTACTCAACCCGATAAGATTCTTATTGACTTTGGTGTACCATCCATTAAGAATCTTTGGTAAGTCATTCAGTGTTTATCCAGATAAACACCTACACGTCTATACTAGTCTCCAAGACTTATGGTTCATTGAGAAATCATTGGAATCATATATTCCAGTATACAACATGTACCGGTCTCAACGGGTTTAATATACTGACCAAGTAGTGTAAACCTTGACTAGGAACTGTCTGAGAATGACAACGTCATGATACAACTCAATGACAGTTGTGACGCTTTTACAACAGCATCATGAGTAGTCATTCTAAGGTCATTACGTCTTTACCATATTAAAAGAAATATTATATTATAGAAACAGTATATAATTCATAATAATAATATTTTACAGAAGTATTCATAAAGAAATACAACCGGGAATTGGTGCTCTGAGCACGAAGCCCCAAACAAATCTACCACTTGCTCTAGTGCCAATAGCAATTGTATCTAATACCCATCAACTCCACGTGTATATTAAACAACTTCAGAGGAATGGCCTTCATTAGCGGGTCTGTTACGTTATCTTCACTCGGTACCTTGCACACGATAATATCCACTAGCGATACAATCTCTCGAATGATGTGGTACTTGCATTCCATATACTTCAACTTCTTATGCGCCATCGGTTCCTTTGCTTGCGCAATGGCTCCAGTATTATCATAGTATAACGGAATCGCGTTCTCGATACTTGGGACTACTCCCAATTCTGTGATAAAGTTCTTTATCCACACAGTCTCCTTTGCAGCTTCAGAAGCTGCAATGTAATTCGCCTTAGTGGTGGAATCTGTTGTTGATCCCTGTTTAGAACTCTTCCAACAAACTGCACCTCCGTTAAGGGTAAATACTAATCCAGATGTAGACTTACTATCATCAGGATCCGATTGGAAATCAGAATCCGTATACCCGTTAACTTGCAGTTCATTTCCTCCATAAATTATTAACTTATCCTTAGTACCTTTAAGATACTTTAGGATATGTTTGATGGCCATCCAATGGTCATTACCTGGATTGGACTGATATCGACTAGTTATGCTAACAGCGAAACTGATATTAGGCCTAGTACATAATATGACATACATTATGCTACCCAAACAAGAAGCATAAGGCTGGTTAGACATTCTAACCTTCTCATCTTCTGTTTGTGCACTCATTTTTCGTATGTTTGCTGTCTTACAGTTACCAAAATTATACCGTTCCAAGATCTTATCTATGTACGTTGATTGGGATAACCCAATCAGCCTCCTTTATCTATCTCTATAGAGTTTTATCCCTAAAACATAGGAAGCCTCTCCCAGGTCCTTTATGGAGAAATTCTTATAGAGATACGCTTTGACGCTTTGTAACATACCTAAATCATTCCCAATGATTAGGATGTCATCAACATATATGACTAAAAATACGACCATGCTCCCACTAGCCTTCTGATACACAGAGGATTCTTCCGAATTCTTGAGAAAACCAGACGATCTAATATTCTCATCTAATCGAAGATTCCAACTTTGTGAAGCTTGTTTAAGTCCATAAATGGACTTCTTAAGCTTACATACCATATAGATTTCTTTATCAAGAAATCCATTTAGAAAATTCGTTTTGACATCCATTTACCAAATCTCGTAGTCATGATATGCGGCTATAGAATGCAAAATCCGAATAGACTTAAGCATTGCTACTAGTGAAAAAGTTTCATCGTAGTCGATGTCAGGTCGCTGCGTGTAACCTTTTGCTACTAGTCGGGCCTTGTAAGTTTCAACCTTACCGTCAGGCCCGTACTTCCTTTTGTAAATGCATTTACAACCGATAGGAACAATTCCTTCGGGAAGTGGAACCAAGTCCCAAACTTGATTCTCATGCATTGAGTCTAACTAGGATTTCATGGCACTTCGCCATTTCACGGAGTCGATGTCTAACATCGATTCTCTATAGGTGAAAGGATCAGTCTCTTCAACTAAGAGAACATCCAGACTCTTTTCTTGTATCAAATATAAGCGTTCAGAAGGTCTAGATACTCTTTTTGACCGACGAAGTGTGTGTGTTGAAGAACCTTCATCTACTTGAACTGCAGGTTCCTCCAGTGGTTCGTTGTTTTCAGGTTGGACTTCATTAAGTTCAACCTGTCTATGATTACCACATTCTGACAAAATTCTACTTCTAGAAATTTTACGAAGCGAGCTACGAACACATTTCGATGCTCGGTATCATATAACATATATCCTTTTGTATTTGAAGGATATCCAAGAAACCTAAACTTTTGCCCTCGAGGTGAAAACTTATCTTGCTGAGTCACCCTGACATAGGTATGACAACCCCAAACCTTAATGTAACTAACATTTGACCTCCTACCGAACCATATCTCATACGGAGTCGTAGGAACAGCTTTGAAGGAATTTTATTCAAAAGATGTGCAGCTGTTAAAAGAGAGTAGCCCTATAAGAAATACGGCAAATCTGTGAAACTCAACATTGATTGGACCATATCCAATAAAGTCTGATATCTCCTCTCAGACAATCCATTGTGCTGTAGAGTACCTGGAGGAGAATATTGAGCGAGAATCCCATTCTCCTTCATATAATCAATGAACTCACCACACATATATTCTCCGTCTTAATTAGATCGAAGGCATTTAACATATTTACCAGTTTATTTTTCTACTTCATTTCGGAACTCTTTGAACTTTTCAAAGGTTCCAATTTATGCCACATCAAATACACATAACTGTACCGTGAATCGTTAAAGGTAATGAAGTATGAATAATCACTGTGAGCAGTATGACTTAATGAACCATATACATCGGAATGTATGAGTTCTAGTAAGTTAGTGGCGCGGTGTCCAACACCAGAAAATGGGGCTTTGGTCATCTTATCATGAATACATGATTCACAAGTTGGATAGGATTCAATGGTGAGATCAGGTATCAAACCATTTCTAACCAATTGGGTAAGGCGTTTAACACCTATATGACCTAGCCGTATATGCCAAAAATCAGTATTATTAATCACAGGTAAACTACGTTTATTAACTCCAGTTTTTAAAATATCTTTTAAAGTTTGTAATGTATAATGACCATGCTGTTGGAGTTTACTAGGGTCCCAATGATCATAAATCAAGCATGAACATGTGTGAATATAATCGAGGAAGTCGCGGAATACTTACATCAATCGGTTGAGCGACGCTTTGACGAATAAAACTTCAAATTCTGCTCCTCACTGTCACGGCAAACTGCAGTCCAAGCTCACTGTTTTGGCGTGAATGATGGTCCTTCATCAAGCTCCAAGCTTCGTCGAATGGTTCCCGGCTCATGGTTGGACTTCTCTATCACCTTTGCATGTCTCGTATGTGTGCTAGCACTCAAGAAATTTTCCATAAAGTGTGTGTGTTGAAGAACCTTCATCTACTTGAACTGCAGGTTCCTCCAGTGGTTCATTGTTTTCAGGTTGGACTTCATTAAGTTCAACATGTCTATGATTACCACATTCTGACAAAAATTCTACTTCTAGAAATTTTACGAAGCGAGCTACGAACACATTTCGATGCTCGGTATCATATAACATATATCCATTTGTATTTGAAGGATATCCAAGAGACCTAAACTTTTGCCCTCGAGGTGAAAACTTATCTTGCTGAGTCACCCTGACATAGGTATGACAGCCCCAAACCTTAATGTAACTAACATTTGGCCTCCTACCGAACCATATCTCATACGGAGTCGTAGGAACAGCTTTGAAGGAATTTTATTCAAAAGATGTGCAGCTGTTAAAAGAGAGTAGCCCTATAAGAAATATGGCAAATCTGTGAAACTCAACATTGATTAGACCATATCCAATAAAGTCTGATATCTCCTCTCAGACAATCCATTGTGCTGTAGAGTACCTAGAGGAGAATATTGAGCGAGAATCCCATTCTCCTTCATATAATCAATGAACTCACCACACATATATTCTCCGCCTTAATTAGATCGAAGGCATTAAACATATTTACCAGTTTATTTTTCTACTTCATTTCGGAACTCTTTGAACTTTTCAAAGGTTTCCAATTTATGCCACATCAAATACACATAACTGTACCGTGAATCGTTAAAGGTAATGAAGTATGAATAATCACTGTGAGCAGTATGACTTAATGAACAATATACATCGGAATGTATGAGTTCTAGTAAGTTAGTGGCGCGGTGTCCAACACCAGAAAATGGGGCTTTGGTCATCTTATCATGAATACATGATTCACAAGTTGGATAGGATTCAATGGTGAGATCAGGTATCAAACCATTTCTAACCAATTGGGTAAGGCGTTTAACACCTATATGACCTAGCCGTATATGCCAAAAATCAGTATTATTAATCACAGGTAAACTACGTTTATTAACTCCAATTTTTAAAATATCTTTTAAAGTTTGCAATGTATAATGACCATGCTGTTGGAGTTTACTAGGGTCCCAATGATCATAAATCAATCATGAACATGTGTGAATACAATCGAGGAAGTCGCGGAATACTTACATCAATCGGTTGAGCGACGCTTTGACGAATAAAACTTCAAATTTTGCTCCTCACTGTCACGGCAAACTGTAGTCCAAGCTCACTGGTTTGGCGTGAATGATGGTCCTTCATCAAGCTCCAAGCTTCGTCGAATGGTTGCCGGCGCATGGTTGGACTTCTCTATCACCTTCGCATGTCTCGTATGTGTGCTAGCACTCAAGAAATTTGCCATAAATTTCCAACTCTTACTTCCCAAACTCACGACAGTGAGCTGTGTGCAGAGGAGAGAAAACAGCCCCTTGGGCGTGTTTGGAGAAGAAAGAAGATAATGAGAGAGTTGTGTGTGTTGTAATTATAATTGTGTATCTAATACACCAACCACTATTGAAATCAATTACCAAAATCAAATAAGGTAAATAGATTTTATTTAATTCAACAACTCACATCAATCATCACATTTGAGTGTCAAACACTCAAACATCAACTCACATCAAGTCATATCAATCAATCAATCAATCAATGGTCATATCACTCAAAGTGACATGATTTGATGCTTGATGTGACGCTAAATCCGACAAGCGATTTGACACTTGATTTGACTTACGTGTCGCACTCAAATTCGAAATGCGAATGCGCTCGCAAATAATCTCGGGCACGAGTTCGCTAATTCCAAATTAACGAATTTTCCGTTGTGTCGTAATTAAATGATTACGTCTAGTGAAATCACTATTCACGTCACTAATGAATTAATTCTAAATTAATTCGTTCGCCCGAATTAAAATCTAATTTTAATTCCGCGTCGAAATCTAATTTCGTTTAATATATCAAATATATTAATTTACCGATTAATTCCAAATTAATCGTTCCCTCTCTTTAAATGATATTTTATCCTAGATAAAATATCTCCGCAATTAAACCCAGATTAATTTTCTCTCTCTTCTAATTAATCCTATATTAATTAAAGTGCGTGTTATACGTCATCGGTGAATCTTTGGGAAGCGACCCATGAGATCCCCGGATATATTGGTAGTAAATTCGGTCGTCGGACTATCCGAACACGTAAGTACCTTGTACTACATTTTATCGATTTACAAGACAAGGTTGGCCTCTAGTAAAGCGTCATGCCTACCCAATTCTCCGGAAATATCCTTACAGGAATAAAGGATCTATATCAGTTTTAGTATACGTGGTATTGCGTATTTCTATCCAGTATCAGATGATCACATGCGAGGCCTGGGGCTGGTACAGTGTCTGCCCCGTACGAAGTATATATCGGATGATAAACAACTAGTCTCTTAATATCGGATAATCATGACCAAGTCATATTATCCCGACGGTTGCAACCTTTATTAGAGAACAAGTTCTTTATCCCTGCGCGATCATCAACTCCATATGACTGGAGTGACACTTCCGTCTTGACATCACACCCAACACAATATGATTCTCAATATACCGAGCATTGGCGTGCATAGAACCGATTAAAGCCCTGGACAACCACAACCAAAGTATATTGATTGTCGCAAGTATTAGCGGTGCAAGTCTCAGGTTAAGACCAAATACACCTACCCTGATTTCGGACTTCCATAGACACATAGTCATACTACCAATGGAATTCCGAGGGGTCTTATCCAGAGCGAAGCTGTTTCCCGTACCATCGGTGAAACACGACCTCCTATTACACTTACATGAGTATCCTATACCCAAATCTATGAGAACTATGTCGTTGTGCCCTCACAACGCGCATAAGTTCAATACTAGTCTTTTATGCATTCATCGATGTCCAATCTCGATAATGCTCTGACTAGGGATATTTAATGATTTATCCTTCGTGGATTGATACTATCTCATATCATTCTCAATCCAGGAACAAATCACAGGGACCACCTATCATTTATATATCTAGGTGATCTAATCACAAATGATAAGAGTGATATCTTCTTTGTCACATAGTTAATTTGTCCAACAACACCGTGATATGTACAAATAGTGACGCTATGGGTCATAATTGTCCAACAATCTCCCACTTGCCCTATAGCCAGTCACTCGAGTGTCTTACACCCGAACTATGTACGGTCGGCTCAAATTGCTGAGAAAAGCTTTCGTCAGCGGATTTGCATGATTATTATCTGATGTAATTTATTCGATCATCATATCGCCATGATGTATGATCCGAACGGATCAGATGAATATCGAAGTATGTACATGGATAGTTGATGAGACCATTAATTCTTTAGCCTGTGCTCAAGCCTAGCTCAGCTGCTAACAGAATTATATCTAATCTAATTAGATTTGTTTATCGACCCAGAAGGCTTCTATTGCCGCCTCAGCTGCAGTAATAACCCGCATTTGTTCTTTATCAGCATCATGACAAGTAATTAAACGAATATTGCAAATTCAATTCTTGCCTCCCACTATTTTTCGACGAGCCTCTAACCCTCTGTCGAGTACTCGGGAAACCGCGTTTCCTAGTGGGCTAAGATCCCCTTAAATATCATACAATCTTGACTTTGGCCAACAAATTGTATGGTAATTAACTAGGTAGATCTCTAAGATCGATTGGATCCAATCCAATTCCTAGATCCGGTAAGGGGACATCCAAGTCCGAAACATATATCTTATATATGCCAATACATCAAATGTATTACCTAACCTTTTTCCTCTGAATCAACTAAGCCTTGGCTTTGTCACAACAAACTTAGTGATCCCAGTTAAGCGCGACACATTGACCATGGAAAGCTTCGTAATCAATGTCGATGGACAAGAAGTGGTCTTGACTTTGGCCAACAAACCACAACTTGGACAGGACACTGACATGTAACAAAGCTCTCGTGATTCAAACACATCCTCGATGGACAAAGGCCTTGACTTCGGCCAACAAGCCAATGCCAGTCTTGGATCTTCAGTGAGAATCACTCAATGGAAGGAAAAACGCTTAATATTGTTTGAGGGTTTTTCGAGTGCAAATTGGCAACCAATTTATTATCTTTGTTAAGGTCTCATCATCATACACCCTTAAACATGCATTCTAAACACATAATAAAGAGCATATGATAAAAAAATAATGATATACGGATGGATATTTTACACATTAATCCTAGATCAAATCTCTCACTTTCTCTCTCCCGCTAGCACATGTATTTGCTTCTACCCGTTACACTACACTTCTAAAGAAACCTCATTTACATTGAGGGGAATAGATGAGAAGAGAATACAAAGAATGAGGAGGTAAAAGGCTGGACACGCAGGTCCAATTTAATAAATCAAATTTATTACAACAATTTCTAAAATTGCCCCACCCTTCTAATATCCATCATATATACATTATTCATGTATCGCAACCATGTATTCACACAAGCATGTTATCAATCAATCTAATCCAATTAATTAATCTGATAATAAGTGATCATCCAATGTTCAAACAACGATTTGATTTTGCTCGAGTCAAACTCGTTTTTGCGAATAAGTACTCAAAGTACATATTCTCGAATTAAATTAAACTACATAATTAAATCCAATTCAATATGCATTTAATTCTAATTCGCTTATTTAATTCCAAATAAACATTACACTTTAATAATAAACCTTTTACGACTTAAATTCCAAATTTAGTCGTTACGGGTCTCAAAGCCCGATTAACGTCCAACGTCAATTCAATTAAAGTCCAATGGGCTTTTAATTAATTTCTTAAGGCGTGGATTTTTGGTCAACTCGGGTCAAACCGAATAACCAAAATCCAATCCGGGATTTACCCCATAAGCCTTGAAATCAATTTAGGCCCATTAGGCCCAATTAAACTAATAAAGGTCCATTAGTCGCATTTGAGCTTTATGGAAGCGGTTTTGGGCCCATTTGGATCCAATCCAATTTGCCTTAACCCAACTTTGTACAACAAAGCCCAATAAGCCCAATTACAATATTATAAGCCCAAATCTAATTTTAAGCCCAATTCAATTAAATTGCCAAATTCCAAATTCCCAATTTAATTACCTAAAGTGTATTACACAATTAATTATCCAATTAACATTTCTAAAACATCAATTAGCACTAATTAATCATGCCATTAACATTAAAATATGTCCAACACATTTTAACAAAAATCAAACCCAATTACATGCTCTTATGCTCTCGGCAATTTGGGGATTTAACGTCGGATTCGAATTCAATCCAATTAATTCCACAATCGACATTAAATCATATTCTCGAATGATTTCCAACACATCCAAGGATCAAAAATCAAAAATCCCCCAGACATATTTAGGGCAAGACCATTCGGCCAACATATACAATTTGGGGAAAAATAATCCAATCATATTTTCTTGAAATTGATCCAATCAATCTTCAATTCAACATCAATTAAGCATACAAAATCATCCAATTTCATTTAAACATGCTCAAAATCAATTTGCCCAAATTTTAACCCTAAACATTTTCATGTTTTTAACCATGCTCCCAAGGATTATAAATCACACATGAACATGTGTGAATACAATCAAGGAAGTCGCGGAATACTGACATCGATCGGTTGAGCGACGCTTTGACGAACAAAACTTCAAATTCTGCTCCTCACTGTCATGGCAAACTGCAGTCCAAGCTCACTGGTTTAGCGTGAATGATGGGCCTTCGTCAAGCTCCAAGCTTCATCGAATGGTTCCCGGCTCATGGGTGGACTTCCCTATCACCTTCGCATGTCTCGTAAGTGTGCTAGCACTCAAGAAATTTGCCACAAATTTCCATCTCTTGCTTCCCAAACTCACGGCAGTGAGCTGTGTGCAGAGGAGAGAAAAACAGCCCCTTGGGCGCGTTTTGGAGAAAAAAGAAGATAATGAGAGAGTTGTGTGTGTTGTAATTATAATTGTGTATCTAATACACCAACCAATATTGAAATCAATTACCAAAATCAAATAAGGTAAATAGATTTTTTTAATTCAACAACTCACATCAACCATCACATTTGAGTCTCAAACACTAAAACATCAACTCACATCAAGTCATATCAATCAATCAATCAATCAATGGTCACATCACTCAAAGTGGCATGATTTGACGCTTGATGTGAAGCTAGATGCGACTAGCGATTTGACGCTTGATTTGACTTGTGTGTCGCACTCAAGTTCGAAATGCGAATGCGCTCGTAAATAATCTCGGGCACGGGTTCGTTAATTCTAAATTAACGAATT
This sequence comes from Zanthoxylum bungeanum, assembly GCA_019454045.1. Classification (NCBI taxonomy): domain Eukaryota; kingdom Viridiplantae; phylum Streptophyta; class Magnoliopsida; order Sapindales; family Rutaceae; genus Zanthoxylum; species Zanthoxylum bungeanum. The sequence goes on along the minus strand of SKCR01029524.1, from coordinate 97,192 downwards.
TTCCGTTCTGTCGTAATTAAATGATTACGCCTAGTAAAATCACTATTCACGTCGCTAACAAATTAATTCTAAATTAATTCGTTCGCCTGAATTAAAATCTAATTTTAATTCCGCGTTAAAATCTAATTTCGTTTAATATATCAAATATATTAATTTACCGATTAATTTGAAATTAATCGTTCTATCTCTTTAAATGATATTTTATCCTAGATAAAATATCTCCGTAATTAATCCCAGATTAATTTTCTCTCTCTTCAAATTAATCCCAGATTAATTAAAGTGCGAGTCATACGTCATCGGTGAATCTTTGGGAAGCGACCCATGAGATCCCCGGATATGTTGGTAGTAAATTCAGTCGTAGGACTATCCGAACACGTAAGTACCTTGTACTACGTTTTACTGATTTACAAGACAAGGTTGGCCTCTAGCAAAGCGTCATGCCTACCTAATTCTCCGGAAATATCCTTACAGACATATTTAGAATGGGATAATATTACCTCAATTGATCGATCAAATCGATCATCTAAAGAACTTAACAGCTTACCCTTCATCCAATCGCGCATGGAATAGTTCCATTGCGACTTTGTGAACAACAACTTGTTCTTGGTTCTCAAATGATTATTTTAATCGTGTCATCATACTATACACATCTGACATGCCATAGTATTATTTCTTGAGTCCCGGAGAGAGTGGCCTAAGGATGTATGATTTAACTTTTAAATCAACATCCTTCCAAGGTTCAAAAACTTGGAGTTTGTCCGGCGTGGCATCCGCACCCATAGCAAGGGGCAACGGACCCTCAAGAACATATCTTAATTTCTCGGAATCGAGGAGAATCCTCAAATCCAAGTCCCAATCAACAAAGTTCTCTGCGACTTTAAGTTTGTTCGCATCAAGCATACGTGTAAACTGATTAGTTGATGGTGCCGCCATCGCAAATCTATCATATAGATCATGAAAAACGGTTAGCAGAAATAAAATAGTTTCATATAATATCGAAAGCATAAACTAGATCATGGATTTTTAATCTAAAAATACCCCTCCCACTAAATCATGCAATACTGTAATCCCCAAATAGAATACAAATATTTAATAAATAAATTAAATATAAATAGTGAAAAGTGGATCCCATGAATATATTTCAGCTCACAGCAAAGGCACGGTCTCACCTACGTATATTCATTAGGTAGACAACTCATTGTCAATCACTCAATAGTGATTCTTGGGTTTCTAGTCTGGGTCATTTCTCGTTGTCATTGCTAAGGCGGGCCCCCTATGAGACTTACCAAGGTTAAACTCGTCAATGATAAACTCAAGTTACTTGCGTAATCCTGACAGCTAGGGCATGTTCAGGATCCAGCTTTCGCTTGAATTTATCTAGTATCTTATATACATTCAGTATAAATAAATCTCTATCGGCTACACCCTCACAGCAGAGGCACTGTCCCGGATGTAGCCACGGAGAAATATTCATAAACCGTATTGACAAGACGGATCATATAACATGCATCAAATACATAATTACATTTAAACCTTATTAATTAGGGATTTTCCGCTAATGTCATACACCCTAAATCTAATCAAATTAGATTAAAACATGCATGCATAAAGTTAAGAAAACATGATTAAACATTGAATTAAAGGGCTAATCATTTTAAGGGGCCTAGAATCAGACTCGCTCTGATACCATTTTGTAGAGTTTTATTGCGGAAATCCGGTAACGCAGCGGAATAGTGAAAAATCAAAAGTTTCCGATTTCAAAAATTTTTTTCTCGAATTAATCAAATAAACTTATTTGTTTAATTATCCAATTAATAGATTATGAAATATCACTCAAGAAATCATATTTCTAAGTAATTACCATATTGCCCCAAAACTTTGCATTTTATTCATTTTAGTCTAAAATTGTTCAAAATAATTTTGGATGATTCTAAATCATTTATAAGATGAATTTAACATGTCTCAAATGTCAAAACACAAATTGTAACCAAAAACCCAAAAATTTTGCTCAGGGCCTTGAGCCTCCCTAAGGTAGCCAAATGTGCATTTTGCACTTTACATGTTCAAAACACATCCAAATGAAATCCAATCAACATAAGATTTTATAGGTATCATATACACATCTAAATACACAACATAAATGAAAATCCATAAATTTGGAAGTGCTCTTAAACCCTAATTTGTTCAATTTCATCAAATTGGAAAAATCAGACCAAATTGGTTAAATCCAGTACTTTAATCATGTTTCTTCCATTACAATCAAGCCACACCACAATGAAACAAGTATAGAACAAATCTAGGCCATTTAAGAGTGGGTCAATAACTCTAGATTAGCAACCAGTTTCTAAAAATATCAAAAGAATGCTTATTAACATATTAGAAGCATTCTTTGATCTTCATACATGCTCAACACAATTCAAAATTTCCATCCTCCAAAAATACATAGAATAAAGAATAGAAAAATATAAGAACATCACAAGATGAAGCCCACAACAAGAGGAACATTTTTCTCTCTAATGGTAAGTTGGAAATACTTTCTAAATTCCAAGTTTTTCAATGTTTTTACTTTGCTTTATCTCAAGCTTCTATGTCTTCTTTCAATGGAGTTTTAGGCGAGTGTTTTAAGTTAGTTAAACCCTAAATGAAAACAAATCAATTTATACCTCCAAAAACAAGCTCATGGCCGAATTTGGTAGTAAAAATATCTAGATATTTTTTTTTATTTTTCATTTAAAGCATTTATCAACTTGTTAGTTTAATCATTAAATCATTCAATGAAAAAATAAAGTAAGTCAACAAAATCATCTTAGTCATTTAACAAAATTTCATAACCATAGATATTTATATTTTTAATTAATTAAATAATTATTTAAATACAAATATATATTAAATATATGTATTATATTTATATTAAATATTAAATACATATATTAATATGATATTAGTCATATATCTCAATTTGACAATTAATTAAAGTGTATTTGAATTAATCTATCATCAAAAAGCAAATACATAAAAATCAGGAAATGACTATCGGGTCCCTACATATGCATTTTGCGTTTAACCTTTAAACGATTTTACAAATAATCAATATTATTTATAATTATTGCCCTAGTGCTCTACTAGTCTGTTTCATTACTGAGACTCTCTAGATTCAGGCATATCCGTCATGAAATCCAATTTCGTGTCCATAATTTATCCACCCGTAAATTATGACGACCACGGATAAACTCGATGAATCATACAGGTCGAGGTCATGGCAAATGTATAATTCCTCCGTCACAGGTATCTGGATAAATCCCAGAGATATAGATGTAAACGTCAAATCTCTATAGGGATTATCCAGTCGACTATTCTATTAGCAATCTCAAAAAGAACATTTAGAACTAACTTCTAAAATGTACCACGGGCCCATGGTTTTTATCTGATTTCTAATCATATGGACTACCTATTCTTTGATACATAGAACTGACGGATCCTATCACGATACACACAAGAAACCCTGAGGATCTATCCACACCCAATGAACAGGCGGAGGTCTGATCTAAATAGATCAGTGACGTGACTGCCATCAAAGTGTGGAAGATGTCTATGCGCCCACAGTGATATCTCAAGTCAAAGAATCACAAGTGCTACTCAACCCGATAAGATTCTTATTGACGTTGGTGTATCATCCATTAAGAATCTTTGGTGAGTCATTCAGTGTTTATCCGGATAAATACCTACACGTCTATACTAGTCTCCAAGACTTATGGTTCATTAAGAAATCATTGGAATCATATATTCCAGTATACAACATGTACCAGTCTCAACAGGTTTAATATAATGACCAAGTAGTGTAAACCTTGACCAGGAACTATTTGAGATTGACAACATCATGATACAACTCAATGGCAGTTGCGACGCTTTTACAACAGCATCATTACTAGTCATTCTAAGGTCATTACGTCTTTACCATATTAAAAGAAATATTATATTATACAAACTGCATATATAATTCATAATAATAATATTTTATATGAGTATTCATAAAGAAATACAATCGGGAATTGGTGCTCTGAGCACCAACCCCAACAAAATCTACCACTGCTCTAGTGCCAATAGCAATTGTATCTAATACCCATCGACTCCACGTGTTTATCAAACAACTTCGGAGGTATGGCCTTCGTTAGCGGGTCTGCAAAGTTATCTTCACTCGGTACCTTTCACACAATAATATCCCCTCGCGACACAATCTCTCGAATGATGTGGTACTTGTGTTCCACATGCTTCGACTTCTTATGTGCCCTCGGTTCCTTTGCTTGCGCAATGGCTCCAGTATTATCACAGTATAATGGAATCACGTTCTCGATACTTGGGACTACTCCCAATTCTGTGATAAAGTTCTTTATCCACACAGTCTTCTTTGCAGCTTCAGAAGCTGCAATGTAATTCGCCTCAGTGGTGGAATCTGCTGTTGATCCCTGTTTGGAAATTTTCCAACAAACTGCACCTCTGTTAAGGGTAAAAACGAATCCAGATGTAGACTTTCTATCATCGGGATCCGATTGGAAATCAAAATCTGTATATCCGTTAACTTGCAGTTCGTTTCCTCCATAAATTATTAACTTATCTTAGTACCTTTAAGATACTTTAGGATATGTTTGATGGCCATCCATTGGTCATTACCTGGATTGGACTGATATCGACTAGTTATGCTAACAGCGAAACTGATATTAGGCCTAGTACATAATATGGCATACATTATGCTACCCAAACAAGAAGTAAAGGTTGGTTAGACATTCTAACATTCTCATCTTCTGTTTGTGGACTCATTTTTCGTATGTTTGCTGTCTTACAGTTACCAAAATTATACCGTTCCAAGATCTTATCTATGTACGTTGATTGGGAAAACCCAATCACCATCCTTTATCTATCTCTATAAAGTTTTATCCCTAAAACATAGGAAGCTTCTCCCATGTCCTTCATGGAGAAATTCTTACAGAGATACGTAACATATCTAAATCATTCCCAATGATTAGGATGTCATCAACATATAAGATTAAAAATACGACCATGTTGTTAGTGTTCCTAAAATATGCCAAGGATCTAATAAGCATGAAAACAAGTTATTAAGATCATTATAAGTTGCGGAAATACTTACAATGAATGGCTTTGAGCTTTTAAAAATTTGGGAAGATGATCTCCAAGATCCAACTTTGAATGGTGATTCCAAGCTTTGAGTTGTTTCCCTATCACCTTTGTTGATTCCTTGAAGTGCTAGCTTCTTTAAGTATGCAACAAAATCAAAGAGAGATGGAGAGGGAAGCTCACGCCCAAGCTAAAGGAACTAGGGTTTGTGTTTGTTCCAAAGTGTTACCAAAAGGAGAGAGAGAAATGGTTTTAGTAAAACACGTTTACCCTTTTACCCTAAACTTGGTAGTTGGGTAAATGGTTTTGCTAAAACCATTACAAGGTGGTTGAGTGGTAGGTGGCAAGAATAAATGCCAACTATCACATGTGAAGTGGGCCCCACATTTGAATTCAAAATTCAAATGTCTCTACGAACATTTGTCGCGGCTCGGTTCCGTTTAATCTGATTAAACAAACTTTCGTCGCTAAATAATTAAATCTAAATTAATTAAAAAATAGATCCTCGCAAATTTATTACGAACATCGTTTACGAATTAATTGTAAATTAATTCGTTCTTTCGTATTAAAGTCCGCCTTTAATTTCGTAACGAAATCCAATTCATATTAATATATCTGATATATTAATTTTTGCCCATTCAAATAAATTAAATAGAAAAATCAAATTTAACTATTAAATTTATTTTACCGATTAATTCCAAATTAATCGTGTTCTCTCTCTTACGAACACATTTAATCCCAGATTAAATAAAGCTTCAACTAATCCCAGATTAATTTTCTCTCTCTGAATTAATCCTATATTAATTCTAGTCGAGTCAACTGTCATCGGTGAATCTTTGGGAAGTGACCCAAGAGATCTATGGATATGTTGGCAGTAAATCTGGTTATCAGACTATCCGATAAAGTGAGTACCTCGTACCACGTGCTAACCGATTTACAAGACATGGTTGGCTTATAGCAAAGCACTGTGCCTACCCAATTCTCCAGAAATATTCTTACTGGAATATTTAATCTATGTCAGGCGTAGAATACATAGTATCTCGTATTGCGATCCAGTATCTGATGTGACATGCTAGGCCTGGGGCTGGAATAGTGTCTGCCCCGTACGAAGCACATATCGGATATCAAGCAACTAGTCTCTTTGAATCGGATAATCATGACCTTGTCATATTATCCCGATGGTTGTAACACAATAGAGAACTAGTTATGAATCCTTGCGTGATCACCATCTCCATATGTCTGGAGTGATACTTCCGTCTTGACATCACATCCAATACACTACGATTCTCGATAAACCCAATAGAGGCGTACACAGAACCTGTTAAAGCCCTGGACGGCCAAAATCGAAGTTTACTGATTGTCGCAAGTACTAGCGATGCAAGTCTCAGGTTAAGACCAAATACACCTACCCTGATGCGGACTCCCATAGACATATATACATACTACCAATGGGATTCCGCGGGGTCTATCCAGAGTGAAGCTGTTTTCCGTACCATCGGTAAAACACAACCTCTTATCGCACTTGCATAAGTATCCTATACTTAAACATATGAGAACTATGCCGTTATGCCCTCACAACGCGCATAAGTGCAATACTAGTCTATTCCGTATTATCGATGTCCAGTCTCGATAATACTACGACTAGGGATATTTAATGATTAAACCTTTATGGATTGATACTGTCTCATATCATCTCAATCCGGAACTAATCATATGGACTTTTACCATTTATATATCAAAGTAAATAAATTACGAAATGATAAAAGGCAATTCATTACTACCTAGTTAATTTTATACAAAAACACAATGTCTTTTACAAACAGTGACGCTATGGGTTATAATTGTCTAACAATCTCCCACTTGGCCTATAGCCAGTCACTCAAGCATCTAACATCTGAACTATGTATATGTTTCTCAAACTTTTGCTGTGAAATAGCTTTCGTCAGCGGATCTGCAATATTGTCATCTGATGCGACCTTCTCGATCTTCACATCGCCACGATGTATGATCTCACGAATCTGATGGAAACGTCGAAGAACATGCTTGGATCGTTGATAAGACCGCAGTTTCTTAGCCTGTGCTATAGATCCGTTATTGTCACAATACAATGGAACGGGCTCAGCTGCTAACGGGACCACTCCTAATCCAATTAGGAATTTACGGATCCAAACTGCCTCTTTTGCTGCTTCAGCTGCAGCGATATACTCCGCTTCTGTTGTTGAATCGATAACAGTCTCTTGCTTGGAAGATTTCCAGCTTACTGCTCCGTTGTTCAAACAAAATATGTACCCAGGTTGCGACTTAGAGTCGTCTTTATCGGTTTGGAAACTTGTATCGGTATACCCAGTTACCTCAAGTTCTCCATCTCCATAAATTAAGAAAATATCCTTAGTTCGTCTAAGATACTTAAGGATGTTCTTAACCGCCATCCAGTGACCATCAGTTGGATCGGCCTGATAGCGACTACACATGCTCATAGCATACGAGACATCAGGTCGCGTACAGATCATGGCATACATGATCGATCCGACTGCCGAGGCGAACGGTATCCGACTCATGTTGTTTCTCTCATCTTGAGTTTTAGGACACATGTCCTTAGATAGGAGATGTAATGTGACACTGATAACAATCCCCTCTTGGACTGATCCATGTTGAATCTTTTCAACATTTTGTCAATGTACGTGCTCTCGGAGAGTCCAAGCAGCTTTCTAGATCTATCCCGGTAGATCTTTATTCCTAGAATATAGGCTGCTTCTCCCAGATCTTTCATGGAGAATTTTAATGAAAGCCAAGCTTTCATCGATGTTAACATGGGAATGTCATTGCCCATAAGCAATACATCGTCAACATAAAGGACAATAAAAGTCAGTGCTCTCCCACTAACCTTCTTATATACGCAAGGATCATCTTCGTTTTGAATGAAATCATATTCTTTTATGATCTCATCAAAACATTGGTTCCATGACCGCGATGCTTGCTTCAGTCCATAAATAGACCGATTTAACTTACAAACCTTGTTTGCAAGTCTAGGCACGATAAAACTGTCAGGCTGTTGCATATAAACATCCTCCAAAAGGTTTCCATTAAGGAAAGCGGTTTTAACATCCATCTGCCATATCTCGTAATCGAAATATGCAACAATAGCAAGCATTATCCGAATGGATTTAATCATGGCAACGAGTGAGAAAGTCTCGTCATAATCGACACCATATCGTTGACGATACCCCTTTGCTACAAGCCTAGCTTTGTACGTTTGTACGTAGCCATCCATGTCGGTCTTCCTCTTGAAGACCCATTTGCATCCAATAGGCTTTACATCTTCTGGTGCATCAACCAGTGTCCAAACTTGGTTGGTGTACATGGAATCCATTTCGGACTTCATGGCTTCTTACCATAAAGCGGAATCGATATCTTGTATCGCTTCCTCATACGTAGCTGGTTCGTTATCCTCAATGAGATTAATATCTACATGAGCCTCTCAGGTTGTTTCCTGATTCTCTCCGACTTACGCAGTCCTTGTGTAATTGAAGATTGTGGAACAGTCTCATCCCGGATGGACTGTTCTTGTTCCGTTGAGGATTCTATGCCAGGAATAGTATCACTCTGATTTTCATCGAGTTCTACTTTCCTCCCACTAACCACTGTATTTAGGAATTCCTTCTCAAAGAAAACCGCATGTAGAGCAACAAATACTTTGTTCTCTCGTGGGTGATAGAAGTAATATCCTTTGGTTTCCCTAGGATATCCTACGAATAGGCATTTATCTGATTTGGGCTCAAGTTTAGTACCTTCCAAACGTTTGACGTATGCCCAGCATCCCCAAATCTTCAGGAATGAGAAACCCGGTTTCTTTCCTGTCCATATCTCATCGGAGTCTGTTGTACAGACTTTGACGGAACCTTATTCAAAATAAGAATTTCACTGTTTAATGCATATCCCCAGAAGGAAATAGGTAGCTCAGTGCGACTCATCATTGACCTTACCATGTCCAAAAAAGTTCGGTTTCTCCGTTCGGACACACCGTTTAATTATGGTGTTCCAGGTGGAGTCCACTGTGAAAGAATACCATATTCTTTCAAGTAATCTAGAAACTCATTGCTCAAGTATTCGCCACCACGGTCCGACCGTAGTGTCTTTATACTCTTGCCTGTCTGTTTTTCAACTTTGTGTCAAAACTCTTTGAATTTCTCAAAAGTTTCCGACTTGTGTCTCATAAGATACACATAACCATAATGTGATGCATCATCCGTAAAGGTTACGAAGTATTCATATCCACCTCTAGCCTGGCTAGACATGGGCCCACATACGTCACCATGAACGAGGGCTAACAGTTCAGTGGCGCGTTCACCCTTACCGCTAAAAGGTGATTTAGGCATTTTGCCTAATAAGAAAGATTCACAGACGTCATATGAATTTGGATCAAATCCGTCCAAGTACCCACTCTTCGAAAGTGTGGATATACGAGTCTTGTTTATATGTCCCAGACGACAGTGCCCCATATAAGTTTCATCTTTGTTACTCGTTTTGAGCCTTTTGTTTGTTATATTACATGTTTGAGATTGATTTTTATTCAAAATATAAAGACCATTATTTGCAACAGCAGTGCAAATTTCTACATCATTTTTATAAGCAAAACACCCAGTGTTCTTGAATACAAAAGTATACCCACATTGGGTTAACATGGATACAGAAATAATATTCCTAGTCAAACTAGGCACATAATAACAGTCTGTAAGTTCAAGTACATGCCCTGAGGGCATTTCTAAAACAAAAGTGCCAAGGGCCAAAATGGCGACTGGTGCCTCATTTTCAACGCATAGATCAATCTCCCCTGAGGTCAATCTTCTGCTAATCCACAGATCCTGCACATCAGTACATATGTGAGTACCACAACCAGAATCAAAAATCCAATTTTTAAAACTTGAAGTAGTCATGTTTATTTCAATAACAAACATACCTGAAGCCGGTGTCTTGCCTGCTTTAATCTCCTTCTGGAGCGCCTTGTACTCGCGGCAGTCACGCTTCCAGTGACCCCGCTTACCGCACTGGTGGCAAATATCCTGAGATTTGTCCTTAGGCTTCCCAGAAGCCTTTGACGATTTGGCCTTGCCCTTTCTATTATGTTTCTTCTTCTTCACACCTCCAGTGGCCTTGGGCCCAGCCCTTGGTGTATGAGATGTCGAAGCAAAGTACGCCTCGCGCTTGTTGCCCTTGATAAGCTCCTTCTCAGCTTCCTTAAGAGTAGACAATAACTCTCCAAGAGTATCATCAGTGTTCATCAAATTATAGTTTATGATGAACTGTCTCCAGGTATCGGGGAGAGATTGCAAGACCATGTCTATAGTAATCTCAGCCTCAAAGATTATCCCCATGGTAGCTAGCTCATCAATGTCAGCAATCATCTATGCCACATGGGACTCAACAGACATGCCTTCTGACATGCGTGAACGAAGGAGCTTCTTCACTAATACCTCTACGATCTCTTGTTAGATCGATGAAGATCTTGCAACCTCGCCAACATGTTATAGGGATCCAAGTCCCTGTTCTGTCGACGGAAATGCTGAGTCATGGAAGCAAGCATAATAGATTGAGCAGTATCACAATCATCGCTGTGAGTCTTCCAAAGCTCCAGCTCACGTCTTTGATCAGGTGTGGGTTTAGGCCCAAGAGGTGTCTGTGTGGTGTATAACAGCCTCTCGGATCCAAGGACTATCCTTAGATTCATTTCCCAATCTACAAAGTTCATGCCCTTAAAGACATTTTCGTCCATGATAATGTCTCGGACATTTCCTTTTCCAGTCATCTTGACTACGATAGTCCAACTATCTAGTCAACTATGTTTAGGTACAGTCTAACTGTTACAAGAAAAATAACATTGCATTAGTTCAACTATTAATATAATTTTTACGAAATAATTTAAAAGCGTGTAAAGCTTAGTATCTGAATGAAATTGCAAATTCAATACTAGCCTCCCATTATTTTTCGGCGAGCCTCTAACCCTCTATCGAGTACTCGAAAAACATAGTTTCCTAGTGGGCTAGGATCCCGTTAAATAACACACAACCTTGATTTTGGCCAACAAGCTATATGAAACTTAACTAGGTAGATCTCAAAGATCAATTGGATCTTATCCAATTCCTAGATCCTGTAGGTGGACATCCAAGTTCGAAACATAAATACAGTATATATGCCAATATATCTAATATATTTTCCTAACTTTTTTTTCCTCTGAATCAACTAAGCCTTGGCTTTGGCACAACAAGCTTAATGATTCCAGTTAAGCGGGACCCATTGACATGGAAAGCTTCGTAATCAATGTCGATGGACAAGAAGTGATCTTGACTTTGGCCAACAAATCACAACTTGGACAAGACACCGATATAGAACAAAACTTTCATGATTCAAACACATCCGCAATTGACAAAGGTCTTGACTTTGGCCAACAAACCAATGCCAACTTTGGATCTTGAGTAAGAATCACTCAACGGAAGGAAAAACGCTTAATATGTTTTTTAGGGTTTTTCGCGTAAATTGGCATCCAATTTATTATCTTTGATTAGGTCTCATCATACACCCTTAAGCATGCTTCTAAAAAATCATAAAGCGTGAAAAGTAAATTAATAACGATATACAGATGGATATTTAAACAGATTGTTCCTAGAACAAATCGCTCCCTTTCCTCTCCTCTGCTAGAACTATTCTAACTCCTACCCTATACATAATACAATAAAGAAACCTCATTTACATTGAGGGGAATAGGTGAGAAGAGAATTACAAGGAGTAAAGAGATAAAAGGCTGGACACGCAGGCCCAATTTAATAAATTCTAAATTTATTGCAATTTCCAAAATTGTTGTTGCCCTTCTAATATCCATCTGATATACATCATTCATACAACATATTTATGTACTCAAACAAAGCATGTTATTCAATCAATCTAATCCAATTAATTAATCTTTGATTAATGACCATCCAATGTTCAAACAATGATTTGATTTACACGAGTCCAACTCGTTTAAGAATAAATTCTTTTAAGTACGTATTCTTGAATTATATCGAACTACAACTTTAAATCCAATTTATTTGTATTCAATACTAATTCCACTTTAATTCCAAATTAAATATTTACATTTATATATTTGTCTTAATACTTGGAGTCTAAATCCAATCTTAATGGGTCTCAAATGCCCAATACCATCCAATGTCATTTTAACTAAAGTCCAATGGGCTTTTAATTGATTCTTAAGGCTTGGGCTTTTGCCATAAGGGATCAAACTCAAAATGCCAAGGCCCAATAGGAATCACCCTATTGCCAACAAATCAATTTAGGCCCATTAGGCCCAATTAAATTCTTTAAAGGGCCAAGTGATGTATTTGGACTTTATGGAATTGGTTTTGGGCCCAATTGGATCCAATCCAAAAGTCCAAAATCAAACTTGGTCAAACCAAGCCCATTAAGCCCAAATACACACTTTTAGTCCCAATAAGCTTTAAAAGGCCAATTTCATTATAATTTTAATATTCCAAATATTTTAATTATAATAATTAAAGTGTATTAGCCATAATTAATTAATTAACCTTAATATTTCCAAAACATCTTAATTAACTAATTAATCATGCTTAATCCAACAATTTATGCTCAACACAAATTGAAACCAAAATTCATCATTTCATGCTCAACATGCTCTTTGAATTCAACATAAACATTTATGACTTTGATTATAATCCAATCAAACAAACAATCAACATTTAAACATGCATTTAAACACATCATTTCATGTTACAAAAAAAAAAAAACAATAAACATGTAGTCCAAAACCAGTGAGCATTCGGCCAAGCATTATATTTTTTTATTTTTGATTCAATCATTATATTTCAAATGTAATCATGCATAACTCTAAGTTATCATATTCTAAACATGCTCAAAGCATCAATTTGAAAGAATCATGTTCAAAACATAAAAGCCCCAAATTTTAGGCTCATGAACCCTATAAATTTCATGCTTAAAATTGGCTCATGATACCATTGTTAATGTTCCTAGAATATGCCAATGATCTAATAAGCATGAAAATAAGTTATTAAGATCATTATAAGTGGCGGAAATACTTACAACGAACGGATTTGAGCTTTTAAAAATTTGTGAAGATGATCTCCAAGATCCAACTTTGATGGTGATTCCATGTTTCCTTATCACCTTGTTGATTCCTTGAAGTGCTAGCTTCTTGAGTTTGCAACAAAATCAAAGAGATATGGAGAGGGAAGCTCACGCCCAAGCTTAAGGAACTAGGATTTTGTGTTGTTCCAAGTGTTTACCAAAATGAGAGAGAGAAATGGTTTTAGTAAAACACTTGGGTAAATGGTTTTGCTAAAACCATTACAAGGTGGTTGAGTGGTAGGTGGCAAGAATAAATGCCAACTACCACATGTGAAGTGGGCCCCACATTTGAATTCAAAATTCAAATGTCTCTACGAACATTTGCCGCGGCTCGGTTCCGTTTAATCCGATTAAACGAACTTTCGTCGCTAAATAATTAAATCTAATTTAATTAAAAAACGATGCCTCACAAATTTATTACGAACGTCATTTACGAATTAATTCTAAATTAATTCGTTCGTTCGTATTAAAGTCCGACTTTAATTTCGTAATGAAATCCAATTCATATTAATATATCCGATATATTAATTTTAGCCCATTCAAATAAATTAAATAGAAAAATCAAATTTAACTATTAAATTTATTTTACTGATTAATTCCAAATTAATCGCGTCTCTCTCTACGAACACATTTAATCCCAGATTAAATAAAGCTTCAATTAATCTCAGAATAATTTTCTCTCTCTTAATTAATCCCAGATTAATTCTAGTCGAGTCAACTATCATCGGTGAATCTTTGGGAAGCGACCCAATAGATCTCTGGATATGTTGGTAGTAAATCCGGTTATCGGACTATCCGATAAAGTGAGTACCTCGTACCACGTGCTAACCGATTACAAGACATGGTTGGCTTCTAGCAAAGCACCGTGCCTACTCAATTCTCCAGAAATATTCTTACTGGAATATTTAATCTATGTCAGGCGTAGAATACATAGTATCTCGTATTGCGATCCAGTATCTGATGTCACGTGCTAGGCCGGGGGCTGAATATTGTCTGCCCCATACGAAGCAAATATCGGATAACAAGCAACTAGTCTCTTTGAATCGGATAATCATGACCTTGTCATATTATCCCGATGGTTGCAACACATAGAGAACTAATTATGAATCCCTGCGTGATCATCATCTCCATATGTCTGGAGTGATACTTCCGTCTTGACATCACATCCAATACACTACGATTCTCAATAAACCCAATAGAAGCGTACACAGAACCTGTTAAAGCCCTGGATGACCAAAACCAAAGTTTACCGATTGTCGTAAGTACTAGCGATGCAAGTCTCAGGTTAAGACCAAATACACCTAACCTGACGCGGACTCCCATAGACACATATATATACTACCAATGGGATTCTGCGGGGTCTATCCAGAGCGAAGATGTTTCCGTACCATCGGTAAAACACAACCTCCTATCGCACTTGCATAAGTATCCTATACTTAAACATATGAGAACTATGTCGTCATGCCCTCACAACACGCACAAGTGCAATACTAGTCTATTCCGCATTATCGATGTCCAGTCTCGATAATACTACGACTAGGGATATTTAATGATTAAACCTTTATGGATTGATACTGTCTCATATCATCTCAATCCGGAACTAATCATATGGACTTTTAGCATTTATATATCAAAGTAAATAAATTACGAAATGATAAAAGGCAATTTCATTACTACATAGTTAATTTTGTACAAAAATACAATGTCTTTTACAAACAGTGACGCTATGGGTCATAATTGTCTAACACATGCTCCCACTGGCCTTTTGATACACAGAGGATTCTTTCGAATTCTTGAGAAAACCAGACGATCTAATAATCTCATCGAATCGAAGATTCCAACTTCGTGAAACTTGTTTAAGTCCATAAATGGACTTTTTAAGCTTACATACCATCCCCGAGTTTTCGCTGCACGTAAAACCTTTCGGTTGTTCTATATAGATTCTTCATCAAGAAATCCATTTAGAAAGTCGTTTTGACATCCATTTGGCCAAATCTCGTAGTAATGATACGCAGCTATAGAAAGCAAAATCTGAATAGACTTAAGCATTGCTACTAGTGAAAAAGTTTCATCGTAGTCGATGTCAGGTCGCTGCGTGTAACCTTTTGCTACTAGTCGGGCCTTGTAAGTTTCAACCTTACCGTCAGGCACGTACTTCCTTTTATAAATGCATTTACAACTGATAGGAATAATTCCTTCGGGAAGCGGAACTAATACCAAACTTGACTCTCATTTATTGAGTCTAACTCGGATTTCATGGCACTTTCCCATTTCACGGAGTCGATGTCTAACATCGATTCTCTATAGGTGAAAGGATCGTCTCTTCAACTAAGAGAACATCCAGACTCTTTTCTTGTATCAAATACAAGCGTTCAGAATGTCTAGATACCCCTTTTGATCTACGGTGTGTGTGTGTTGAAGAACCTTCATCTACTTGAACTTCAGGTTCCTCCAATGGTTCATTGTTTTCAGGTTGGACTTCATCAAGTTCAACCTGTCTATGATTACCACTTTCTGACAAAAGTTCTACTTCTAGAAATTTTACGAAGCGAGCTACGAACACATTTCGATGCTCGGTATCATAGAACAGATATCCCCTCGTATTGAAGGATATCCGACAAACCTAAATGTTAATGTAACTAACATTTGGCCTCCTACCGAACCATATCTCATACGGAGTCGTAGGACACAGCTTTTGAAGGAATTTTATTCAAAAGATGTGCAGCTGTTAAAAGAGAGTAGCCTATAAGAAATAAGGCAAATCTGTGAAACTCAACATTGATTGGACAATATCCAATAAAGTCTGATATCTCCTCTCAGATAATCCATTGTGCTGTGGAGTACTTGGAGGAGTATTGAGCGAGAATCTCATTCTCCTTCATATAATCAATGAACTCACCACTCATATATTCCCGCCTTGATTAGATCGAAGGCATTTAACATATTTACCAGTTTAATTTTGTACTTCATTTCAGAACTCTTTGAACTTTTCAGAGGTTTCCAATTTATGCACCATCAAATACACATAACCGTACCGTGAATCGGTAAAGGTAATAAAGTACGAATAATCACTATGAGCAATATGACCTAATGGACCATATACATCAGAATGTACGAGTTCCAGTAAGTTAGTGGCGCGGTGTCCAACACCAGAAAATGGGGCTTTGGTCATCTTATCCTGAATACACGATTCACAAGTTAGATAGGATTCAATGGTGAGATCAGGTATCAAACCATTTCTAACCAGTTGGGTAAGGCATTTAACACCTATATGACCTAGCCGTATATGAAAAAATTCAGTATTATTAATCACATGTAAACTACGTTTATTAACTCCAGTTTTTAAAATATCTTTTGAAGTTTGCAATGTCTAATAACCATGCTGGTTTGGAAAACAAAGGATCTGAATATTATGTTTATCATATAAATACAAAGAATTATTCTTAATATTAATACAATAACCTTCTGTTTCTAATACAAAAAGAGATATAATATTAGCTACACATCCAGGTACAAAATGATAGTCATATAACAAAAGTGTCCCATTTGGCAATGAGATCCCGCATACTCCTACTACAACTACATCCAAAGAGTCTCCACTCCCGAATCGTAACTGCATCTCTCAAGGCTTCAGTCTCCTATTTTCCTTCAGCACCTGCAGCGAATTGCAAATGTGAATGGGACAAGTACAATCTAGAATCCAGCTGGATGTAACGGCTTCACAAGCCAAAGATATATCAATAACTGGATAAAAAAATGTACCTGATGTAGATGCTCTCTCACTTCTCAGCTAGGCAATGTAGTCAGGACAGTTCCTTTTCCAGTCCCCAACTTTGCTGCAGTGATGGCATTTGTCTTCAGAAGCCCTCTTGGGCTTTGCTATCTTTACCTGTTGTTAAGGACCGATACCTTTTTCTTCTTCTCTTTCTTCTTCTTTCCCTTTGGCCAGGCCAGGGAAGAAGTAGAAAAAGAAGTAGGTCTCAGAGGGCGAGTCGGTACTCCATTCTTGAGGTCCTCTTCCGCCGTGAGCAACATCATATACAACTCATGGTAGGTACAGATAGTCCCATTCATGTTAAAATACATCACAAACTGGCGATAAGAAGTTGGGAATGAACCAAGAATGACACTTCTACTGAGAATGTCATTTAGAATGAGATTATGTTGCCTCAATTGATCGATCACATCTATCATCTGAAGAACTTAACAGCTTACCCCTCATCCAATCGCGCATGGAACAGTTACATTGTGACTTTGTGAACAAAAACTTGTTCTTGGTTCTCAAACGATTATCTTAATCGTGTCATCATACTATACACATCTGACATGCCATAGTATTGTTTCTTGAGTCCCGATGACAGTGAAATAAGGATGTATGATTTAACTTTTAAATCAACATCCTTCCAAGGTTCAAAAACTTGGCGTTCGTCCAACGTGGCATCCGTACCCATAGCAAGGGGCAACAGACCCTCAAGAACATATCCTAATTTCTCGAAATCGAGGACAATCCTTAAATCCAAGTCCTAATCAGCGAAGTTCTCTGGGCCTTTAAGTTTGTTCGCATCAAGCATACGCGCGAACTGATTAGTGGATGGTGTCGCCATCGCAAATCTATCATATAGATCATGAAAAACGGTTAGCAGAAATAAAATAGTTTCATATAATATCGAAAGCATAAACTAGATCATGGATTTTTAATCTAAAAATATCTCTCCCACTAATCATGCAATACTGTAATCCCCAAACAGAATACAAAGATTTAATAATTCAATTAAATAACAATAGTGAAAAGTGGATCCCATGAATATATTTCAGCTCACAGCAGAGGCTCGGTCTCTCGTACGTATATTCATTAGGTAGACAACTCATTGTCAACTCAATAGTGATTCCTGGGTTTCCGGTCCGGGTCATTTCTCGTTGTCATTGCTAAGGCAGGCCCCCAAGGAGACGTACCAAGGTTAAACTCGTCAATGATAAACTCAAGTTACTTGCGTAATCCTGACAGCTAGGATACGTTCAGGATTCAACTTTCGCTTGAATTTATCTAGTATCTTATATACATTTGGTATAAATAAATCTCTATCGGCTACACCCTCACAGCAGAGGCACGGTCCCGGATGTAGTCACAGAGAAATATTCATAAACCATATTGACAAGACAGATCATATAACATGCATCAAATACATAATTACATTTAAACCTTATTAATTAGGGATTTTCCGCTAATGTCATACACCCTAAATCTAATCAAATTAGATTAAAACATGCATGCATAAAGTTAAGAAAACATGATTAAACATTGAATTAAAGGGCTAATCACTTTAAGGGGCTTAGAATCAGACTCGCTCTGATACCATTTTGTAGAGTTTTATTGCGGAAATCCGGTAACACAGCGGAATAGTGGAAAATCAAAATTTTCCGATTTCAAAAATTTTTTTCTCGAATTAATCAAATAAACTTATTTTTTTAATTATCCAATTAATAGATTATGAAATATCACTCAAGAAATCATATTTCTAAGTAATTACCATATTGCCCCAAAATTTTGCATTTTATTCATTTTAGTTCGAAATTGTTCAAATTAATTTTGGATGATTCTAAATCATTTCTAAGATGAATTTAACATGTCCCAAATGTAAGAACATAAATTGTAACCAAAAACCTAAAAATTTTGCTCAGGGCCGTGAGCCTCCCTAAGGTAGCCAAATGTGCATTTTGTACTTTACATGTTCAACACACATCCAAATGAAATCCAATCAACATAAGATTTTATATGTATCATATAAACATCTAAATACACATCATAAATGAAAAGCTCAAATTTGGAAGTGGTCTTAAACCCTATTTTTTTCAATTTCATCAAATTGAAAAAATCAGACCAAACTGGTTAAATCCAGTACTTCAATCATGTTTCTTCAATTACAATCAAGTCTCACCACAATGAAACAAGTATAGAACAAATCTAGGTCATTTAAGAGTGGGTCAATAACTCTAGATTAGCAACAAGTTTCTAAAAATATCAAAAGAATGCTTATTAACATATTAGAAGCATTCTCTGATCTTCATACATGCTCAACACAATTCAAAACTTAGATCCTCCAAAAATACATAGAATAAAGAATATAAAAACATAAGAACATCACAAGATGAAGCCCACAACAAGAGGAATATTTTTCTCTCTAATGGTAAGTTGGAAATACTTACTAAATTCCAAGCTTTTCTTTGTTTTTACTTTTCTTTATCTCAAGATTCTATGTTTTCTTTCAATGGAGTCTTAGGCGAGTGTTTTAAGTTAGTTAAACCCTAAATGAAAACAAATCAATTTATACCTCCAAAAACAAGCTCCTGGCCGAATTTGGTTGTAAGAATATCTAAATATTTTTTTATTTTTCATTTAAAGTATTTATCAACTTGTTACTTTAATCATTAAATCATTCAATGAAAATAAAGTAAGTCAACAAAAGCATCTTAGTCATTAACAAAATATCATAACCTTAGATATTTATTTTTTAAATAATTAAATAATTAAATAATTATTTAAATATAAATATATATTAAATATATGTATTATATTTCATTAAATATTAAATACATATATTAATATGATATTAGTCAAATATCTCAATTTGACAATTAATTAAAGTTTATTTGAATTAATCTATCATCATCAAAAAGCAAATACATAAAAATCGAGAAATGACTATCGGGTCCCTACATATGCATTTTACGTTTAACCTTTAAACTACTTTACAAATAATCAATATTATTTATAATTGTTGCCCTAGCGCTATACGAGTATGTTTCATTAGTGAGACTCTCTAGATTCAGGTATATCCGTCACGAAATCCAATTTCGTGTCCATAATTATCACCCGTAAATTATGACGACCACGGATAAACTCGCTGAATCATACAGGTCTAGGTCATGGAAAATGTATAATTCCTCTGCCACAGGTATCCAGATAAATCCCAGAGATATAGATTAAACATCAAATCTCTATAGGGATTATCCAGTCGACTATTCTATTATCAATCTCAAAAAGAATATTTAGAACTAGCTTCTAAAATGTACCACAGGCCCATGGTTTTTATCTGATTTCTAATCGTATGGACTACTTATGCTTTGATACATAGAACTGACAGATCTTGTCTCGATACACACAGGACACCCTGAGGATCTATCCACACCTAACGAACATGCGAGGTCGATCTAAATAGATTGGTGACGTGACTGCCATCAAAGTGTGGAAGATGTCTCATGCGCCCACAGTGGTATCTCAAGTCGAAGAATCACAAGTGCTACTCAACCCGATAAGATTCTTATTGATGTTGGTGTACCATCCATTAAGAATCTTTGGTGAGTCGTTCAGTGTTTATCCGGATAAACACCTACACGTCTATACTAGTCTCCAAGACTTATGGTTCATTGAGAAACCATTGGAATTATATATTCCAGTAAACGACATGTACCGGTCTCAACGGGTTTACTATACTGACCAAGTAATGTAAACCTTGACCAGGAACTGTCTAACAATGAAAACGTCTTGATACAACTCAATGGAAGTTGCGACGCTTTTACAACAGCATCATGTCTAGTCATTCTAAGGTCATTACGTCTTTACCATTTTAAAAGAAACATTTTATCACATAAACTGCATATATTATTCATAATAATAACATTTTACAAAAGTATTCATAAATAAATATAATCGGGAATTGACGCTCTGAGCACCACCCCAACATACTGTTGGCTGAGTACCTCTTCAATACTATCACGAAGATCACCTTGTCCAAATGACATAAGAAGGTTCCATCACTTGGCCCACTTGAAAACCATTCAATGGTATAATTATAGCCCCATATGTTGACATGATGCCTCTAGTCGAGTCAGGTCAAAGCCTGGACCTCCATCTGTACTAGACGACATGAAGGCCCATCTCAATTCTGATTTAAGACCAATTAAGTGGATGGTTAACTCATGACCTTCATCTGGTCTAGTCAATAGGAGCATTCCCCAATTGGCTCATGTCGAGTCAAGTCATGAAGCCTCTACTTGGTCTCAATTCCGGACAAGTCGAGTGGATGATATCCTGGCCTTTATCTGATCTAGTCGACGAGAGTATTCCCCAATTGGCTTATCTCGAGCCAAGTCATAAAGCCTCTACTTGGTCCCAATTTCGGAAAAGTCGTGTGGATGATATCTTGGTCTTCATCTGGTCCATTCGATGGAAGCATTCCCCAATTGGCTCATGTCAAATCAAGACGAAACCATGAACTACATCTGGTCCAGAAGACATGAAGGCTCATCTTGGTTCCTATTCGGAACCGATCGAGTGGATGATATCCTAACCTTCATCTAGTCCAGTCGACGGGAGCATTCCCCAATTGGCTCATGTCAAACCAAGTCATGAAGCCTCTACTTGGTCCCAATTCTGGACAAGTTGAGTAGATGGTATCTTGGCCTTCATTTGGTCCAGTCGACATGAGCATTCCATGATTGGCTCCTCATGAAGCCTTTACTTGGTCCTAATTACAGAGAATTCGAGTGGATTATCTGTTGACATTCATCTAGTCCAGTCAACGGGAACATTCGCTGATAGGCTCATATCGAGCCCTTTCAAGACCTGGATCTCTATCTGCTCTAGACGACATGAACATCCCTCTTGATTCCTCTTTAGAGCTAGTCGAATGGCTAATATCTTGCCTTTTGTCTTATCCAGTCGACACGGGCATCCTCCAGGAAACTTATGTCATGCCCAATGGGGATATGGACATTCATCTGACTTGAATAGTCACCTAAAATACTCTCACTACCGGTCGACCGAACGACCTGTTGTATCGCGTAATCATCCTATCCCGTGTCAGGTGAGATCAGTCATTTCTACATTTCGTATCCGAGCCACCAAAGAATCACCAAAAGATCTACTGTATCAACAACATGACATGTCGACTGAATGATGTCCTGCTTTGTCATCTCAGCCCAGTCGACGTATTGAATTCCCAAGACTTACCAGTGTTGGGGTTGGTGCTCAGAGTGCCAATCCGCACCGTGTTTATGTCTGATTCATGAATACGAACATCCCCTTATTCCATAATATTACTTATTTATGGTTGCACCTCTTGTTCTTATATACATATTCCATCTGATTACCATTAGACTGAAACTAAATGTGGTTTTGTGATATGTATATATTAGACAAAGGCCCGATAATATATAATGCAGTACACAGTTGCAAAGTTAGTTTGTAATTGACATTGGGAAGTGTCACTGCTAAATGTATATTGTCAAATAAAGTTCCTGGTCAAGATTCACTAACACGGGTCGGTTAGTCAAATCCGTTAAGACCAGTACATGTCGTATATCGAGACTTGGTCTGATGGTTTACCCCAATGAACTATGAGTCTAGAGAGACTCATATAGACATGTAGGTGTTTATAATAGATAAACACTGAACGACTCACCGAAGATTCTTAATGGATGGTACACCAACGTCAATAAGAATCTTCTCTGGTTGAGTAGCATAGTGGCCCTTCGACTTGAGACACCATTGTGGATGTATGAGATATCCTCCACACTTAGATGGTAGTCACGTCACCGATCTATTTAGATCAGACCTCCACCTGTTCGTTGGGTGTAGACTGATCCTCAGGATATCCTGTGTGTGTCAAGATAGGATCCGTCAGTTCTGTGTACAGAGCATAGGTAGTCCATATATAATTAGCAGTCTGTTAAATCTGTGGCCACAGTAAACTTCGGAAGTAAGTTCCGAATGTTATTTAGAGATTGCTAATGAATACGTCGACGGGATAATACCTATAGAGATTTGACGTTTACATCTATATCTCTGGGATTATCCGGATACCTGTGACGGAGAGATTATACGTATGCAATGACCTCGACCTGTATGATTCAGCCAGATTATCCGTGATCGTCATAATTTATGGGTGGATAAATTATGGACATGAAATTGGATTTCGTGACGGATATGCCTGAATCTAGAGAGTCTCAATAATGAAATATACTCGTAGAGCACTAGAGCAACATATATAAATAATATTGATTATTTATAAAGTCGTTTAAAGGTTAAACGCAAAATACATGTGTAGGGACCCGATAGTCATTTACTAGATTATTGTGTATTTACATTTAATACTTGATTATTTTAAATACACATTAATTAAATGTCAAATTGAGATATTTGACTAATATCCTAAATAAAAATATATTTTTAATATTTAACGTAAATATTATATATATATTTAATATATTTGTATTTGATTAATTAATTAATTATTTAATTGTTAAATGATTAAATTAATTAAAATATAAATATCTTACATTAGGATATTTGTTGTAAATGATATTAGTTGCCTTTGTTGACTTTAATAAAATATCTAATAAAGTTGTTTTTAGATATTTATGCAAGTTGATTTATGATAATTGAAATGAAATTGAAATTACAATTTCTTGTATTTGGCTTAATGAATTTCGGCCAAGGCTTGTCTTGCACAAGAATAAATTGTTTTTTATTTCATTTCATCAATAACCTAATACACTTTAAAGAAAAACTTCATTAATGGAAACAAAGAAAGCTTGTGAGAAAGAAAGAAGAAATCAAAGAAAGCTTGGATTTTAGTAAGTTTTTCCAACTTACTATTAGAAAGGAAAATGTTCCTTAGGATCTAGGCTTTAACATATGATGTTCTTAGGTTATTTATTTTTTTATTCTTTGAGTTTTTGTTGATGGAAGTTTTGGAGAAAGTGTAGAGCATGTGTGATGAAGGAAGCTTATGGCTATTGTAGTAATAAGTGTTCTTTTGTGGTTTTGGAAACCTTGTTGCTAATCTAGAGTTGTTGACCCACTCTTAATGACCTAGATTTGATCTTGAGTTATTTCATTGTGTTGAGACTTTAATTGGATGGAAGAAACATGATTGAAGTATTGGATTTAACCAATTTGGTCTAATTTGTCCAATTTGATGAAATTGAAAAATTAGGGTTCATGACCAATTCCAATTTTGGGCTTTTCATTTATGTTGTGCATTTGGATGTGTATATGATGCATATAAAGTTTCATGTTCATTGGATTACATCTTAATGTGTTTTGATGCATGAAATGACAAAGTGCACAATTTGCCCACTAAATGGAGCATTCGGCCAAGTGTCTAAAATTTGGGATTTTGTGTTGCCTTGGTGTTTTGATGTTTTGAACATGCTAAGTTCATCTTAGAAATGATTTAGAATCATTCAAAATTGATTAGATCAATTTCGGACTAAAATGGACAAAATACCAAGTGTAAGGGCAATTCGGTAAATTCACTTAAATATGATTTATTGAATTTTATTTCATGATTTGATTATTGGATAATTAAATAATATGTTTATTTAATTAATCCGAGAAAAAGTTTTGAAATCAGAAAATTTGATTTTCCACCGCTTCCGCTGCATTACCGATATTCCCCTAAAAACCCCTACAAAATGGTATCAGAGTGAGTCTGATTATAGGCCTCCATAAATGATTAGCTTGTTTTTATTCATTGTTTAATCATATTTTCTTGATTTTATACATGCATGTTATAATCTAATTTGATTAGATTTAGGGTGTATGACACTTAATGAATATCCCCGCTAAATAAGGTTTTAAGGTAACTAGTATTTGGAATACTTGTTTCTTGGTCCGTCTTGTCAATACGTTTTATAAATATCTTTTCGTTGACTACATCCGAGACCGTGCCTCTGCTGTAAGGATGTAGCTGATAGAAATTTATTTATGTCGGATTTATATAGATAATAGATAAATTCAAGCGAAAGCGAAATCCTGAACGTGCCCTAGCTGTCAGGGTTACGCAAGTAACTTGAGTTTATCATTGACAAGTTTAACCTTGGTACGTCTCCTTGTGGGCCTGCCTTCGCAGCGACAACGAGAAACGACCAGGACCCGAACCCAGGAATCACTAGTGAGTGATTGACAATGAGTTGTCTACCTGTGAATATACGTAGGCGAGACCATGCCTGTGCTGTGAGTCGAAATATATTCATGGGGTCCTCTTCCCATTATGGAATTCGATTTAATTATTGAATTCTCGTCTTTCCGTTGGGGATTACGGTATTACGTAAAATAATGGGAGGCATTGCTAAGTTTAAAATATTCCATAACTTAGGCAGTGTGTGTTGTTATGGAAATTGCTGCTTGTTCGTTTCCTTATTCTATTACTTATATAGAATTGAACTTTTGATTACTGCATACATATTTTGATATGTTATATGACTTGACACTTGGTTGCAGTTTTTCTAGAATAGGTTCTAGATACTATTAGACTAGGATATTATTAGATTAGTCTAAACCATCGGGAACTGTTGTTCCGATTTTCTTCAAAAATCAAGATGGTAATGACTTAGTTTCTAAGTCATGATAGATAATCTATATAGATATCCCTTTTAGGATATAATAATGTAGAGACAATAGTTTCTTATGCAGTAAGAATTGACTTGAATCAGTTCATGTCTCGAAATTCTTGACTGGCATTAAGAAAGCCCTATTAGGTATTTGTTTATCTAGTAATGACGTTTCTAAGCTTTAATTACCTTCAGAGGTAATGTGTCTGACACAATTTGCTAATCAGTTATTTACAATTGTTGTGAATAGTTGAATGCAAATAGTAAAGCTAAAGAAAGGAGATACGTACAGTTGTGTATAGAAAATATCGATTTTCACAAATACTACAACTATAGGTATTGGATACCAGATCTCCCGTCTAGTTATTTAAAATATTGGTTAATGATTGTTTTGATATTTAATATCGAAACTCGTGACTATTTGATAGTCACTTGTTCTTTATAAACAATTGTTACATATTTTATAATAACTAGTAGTGTCATTAACGTAGAGATAAACATTAAGAAAAATTATTCGGTAAAGTAAATAATTTAGAACGGTACTTTATGAGTTTAAATCACTTAAGCATTAGATGCTTATTCCATATGGTAAAGGATGGTTTGATACTAGATCATACCACACATCCTTATCCGTTTAATGAATATTGTATTCAAGAAGGTGATTAAGATCTCGTTTAACCGATGATTTGTCATTGGACCACCAGATTTATTTAAATGATACATTGGATGTATGTAGTTTAATAAATTGTAATTGCTTTAAGGTAGTTTTCTTTACTTTGTAACTTAGCTTATGAATTGTCATAACTTAGTTACGTGTTTCTAAAAGAACACATTTTGAACGTCTTGAAATGATCAAGAACTTTCTATCTGTTCTGATGAAACGTAGATTGAACATTTTT
This sequence comes from Zanthoxylum bungeanum, assembly GCA_019454045.1. Classification (NCBI taxonomy): domain Eukaryota; kingdom Viridiplantae; phylum Streptophyta; class Magnoliopsida; order Sapindales; family Rutaceae; genus Zanthoxylum; species Zanthoxylum bungeanum. Next base: position 70,613 of record SKCR01029524.1, on the reverse strand, counting down.
ACTTGTTCAAATATATTCAATCTAAAGTTTTTAGAGAACTTTATCCTCAAAATTCATTACATGTCTTTGAATTGTTCAAAGATCTTTGATACGATCAAACATATGAATTTAGAGTAATTAGTTCTAAGGTTATTCAATGAATATGATTCTTATTCAATATTATTCTTCCACGATTCCATCTTGATGAATTGAGCAGTGGGAGTAATCGAATCTTATATGATTTGATTCGTTTGATATTGAATATTGCCGAATTAGTTTCAATACTCTTGGGGTTATGCTCCAATAACACTATTCAATCTCTGTAATTAATGTTCCATTATTTTCTACAGTTGCATATATGATATGTATAGGTAGAAAATTCGAATCTTGAAAAGTTTAAGATTTGAATATTTCTTTCATATAATAGTTATATAATGGAAATTACTTACACCTTGTAGGTATAAGTAAAAGTTTATCGTTTATTCTGTTTAATAGAATATTGTATTGTATTTGATAGAATATCTTTCCTACGATCCTAAGTAATAAAATCGTTTTATTACTTGGTGTGTAACATCTGATGTTAAGTATTGTAGAAAAGACTTGACTTATTGAAGTCAATTGTGAGAATGATAAATTATTAATGGAACTACGTAATTAATAAGAGATGAAACAACCCTTATACATCTCTATATAAGTCTAATAGGATATCAGAATCATTTACGAGTATTTGATACTTAATGATTTTTGTTTTCTTACCGAAGAAAATCATCCTATAACTTATAATAGAAACGATATTTAATATCGATTCTGGAACTTCACCATTGAACCATAGATCTAAGATTGTTCATAGCTTACTACGATCAAGTTTTGAACTTGATTAAGCTTTCATTATGAATTAGTTCATGATATGTGCTAATTGTTTGCGCAGCGAAAGCAATATGAGCTTGTTAAAGGTTTAACCTTTGCAATATGACAGTGAGAAAAGTTATACTCAACAATCTATTGTAGATTCTAAGGAAACTTGTCTCTAGTCACACTAATTGAACAATTTAAATCTGTGGGTTAATGTTGATATTAAACTGTACTTTTTAGCTAAAGAATGCAAAGTGGCATTTTTTGAATGACTTATTCAAATAAGAGATCAGTTGTGATTTCTTTGTTTGAAGAGTTCATTCTGGAAAGGCCCTAGAGTTTGTGTTCTGCTGAGATCGCAGTTTAGTGTGCTAGCTTATAGAGCCTATTGTAGACTCTGATAAGTCTTCTAGAAATCCGTATTCTCTATTTTGATATCAGTTAGATTGTCTGATCTTGTCAAAGTATGGAGAATACATATGTCACGAAGGGTTAGTAGGAGCGTACAAATTACTTTCTAGTGTTATATATCCTAACAATATTATCATTATTATAGTAATAATGATATGTTTGTAAGGTAAAAGATTTACCTAAGTCTTCTTTACTCCGTGAAAGCAGTGGGAGTAGTCTTTGTTATATTTGATATAAAGTTTTATATATGATATAAAACTTGGAGACTTGTGAGATACTCCTATTATTCGTACATTAGATGTGATCTAATAAAGGACATAGCTAGGCTATCTGTATGACAGTTAGTATAACTGTTTGACAGTTAATGTGTGTCTTGTATATCGTATTCATCTTTCGTAAAGGATGATTCCTTTTTAGAAAGAGATATTGATTAGAATGTCTAATCAATCTTATGTATCATTTGATGATGACATAATGAATATTTTATTATGTGCGATTAAAGATATCAATTTAATCATAAGTGATATGAGTTATTTTGGTATCCTATAGACCATATGATGGATCTTGAAACACGTTCTTTGTGATCTTTGAGATATTAAGAACGAGTTTCTGATTCATGGAGAATACTATCTGCGACCATTAGGGTCATATTAGTTTTGAGACTAATTATGATGTTAGACAGTCTACGTCATAAAGAGTCACAAAAGATGCATTATGAGTGTCACGAAGGATTATACTTTTCAGTGGAATTAGATGCAACTTATTAAGTATTGACTTATGAAGTTGCAAAGTGACCTTATAAATTAGAAGTTTTATATTTGTGTTGTGTTTGCGGTTGTCCCCATAGTATTTTGGATTTGATCCCTAAATACTTGGACAACTTAGTAGTTGTAGCACAATACCGATGTAGCATTAGAGTCATATTAATGTATAATCTAGATTATACAAAATATGAACAATGCTTGCTATGGGAAACGATGGAGTTTGTTTGACAAACTCAATATTTCATAGCGGACTTGTTTCTTGCCTCTTAAGTACTGGTGAGCTTTTGAGGGCCATGTGCATATGATACACATTGAGACGTGTATATGATACCGTGGATTGGCATTAGAGCAAGTGGGAGAAATTGTTGGGGTTGGTGCTCAGAGCGCCAATCCGCACCGTGTTTATGTCTGATTCATGAATACGAACATCCCCTAATTCCATAATATTACTTATTTATGGTTGCACCTCTTGTTCTTATATACATATTCGATCTGATTACCATTAGATTGAAACTAAATATGGTTTAGTGATATGTATATATTAGACAAAGGCCCGATAATATATAATGCAGTACACAGTTGCAAAGTTTGTTTGTAATTGACATTGGGAAGTGTCACTGCTAAATGTATATTATCAAACAAAGTTCCTGGTCAAGATTCACTAACACAGGTCGGTTAGTCAAATCCGTTAAGACCAGTACATGTCGTATATCGAGACTTGGTCTGATGGTTTACCCCAATGAACTATGAGTCTAGAGAGACTCGTATAGACATGTAGGTGTTTATAATAGATAAACACTGAACGACTCACCGAAGATTCTTAATGGATGGTACACCAACGTCAATAAGAATCTTCTCTGGTGTGAGTAGCATAGTGGCCCTTCGACTTGAGACACCACTGTGGATGTATGAGATATCCTCCACACTTAGATGGCAGTCACGTCACCGATCTTTTAGATCAGACCTCCACCTGTTCGTTGGGTGTGGACTGATCCTCGGGATATCATGTGTGTGTCAAGATAGGATCCGTCAGTTCTGTGTACAGAGCATATGTAGTCCATATATAATTAGCAGTCTGTTAAATCTGTGGCCACAGTAAACTTCGGAAGTAAGTTCCGAATGTTATTTAGAGATTGCTAATGAATACGTCGACGGGATAATACCTATAGAGATTTGACGTTTACATCTATATCTCTGGGATTATCCGGATACCTGTGACGGAGAGATTATACGTATGCAATGACCTCGACCTGTATGATTCAGCCAGATTATCCGTGATCGTCATAATTTATGGGTGGATAAATTATGGACATGAAATTGGATTTCGTGACGGATATGCCTGAATCTAGAGAGTCTCAATAATGAAATATACTCGTAGAGCACTAGAGCAACATATATAAATAATATTGATTATTTATAAAGTTGTTTAAAGGTTAAACGCAAAATACATGTGTAGGGACCCGATAGTCATTTACTAGATTATTGTGTATTTACATTTAATACTTGATTATTTTAAATACACATTAATTAAATGTCAAATTGAGATATTTGACTAATATCCTAAAAAAAATATATTTTTAATATTTAACGTAAATATTATATATATATTTAATATATTTGTATTTGATTAATTAATTAATTATTTAATTGTTAAATGATTAAATTAATTAAAATATAAATATCTTACATTAGGATATTTGTGTAAATGATATTAGTTGCCTTTGTTGACTTTAATAAAATATCTAATAAAGTGTTTTTAGATTTATGCAAGTTGATTTAATGATAATTGAAATGAAATTGAAATTACAATTTCTTGTATTTGGCTTAATGAATTTCGGCCAAGGCTTGTCTTGCACAAGTATAAATTATTTTTTTATTTCATTTCATCAATAACCTAATACACTTTAAAGAAAAACTTCATTAATGGAAACAAAGAAAGCTTGTGAGTTCCAACTTACTATTAGAAAGGAAAATGTTCTTTAGGATCTAGGCTTTAACATATGATGTTCTTAGGTTATTTATTTCTTTATTCTTTGAGTTTTTGTTGATGGAAGTTTTGGAGAAAGTGTAGAGCATGTGTGATGAAGGAAGCTTATGGCTATTGTAGTAATTAGTGTTCTTTTGTGGTTTTGGAAACCTTGTTGCTAATCTAGAGTTGTTGACCCACTCTTAAATGACCTAGATTTGATCTTGAGTTATTTCATTGTGTTGAGACTTTAATTGGATGGAAGAAACATGATTGAAGTATTGGATTTAACCAATTTGGTCTAATTTGTCCAATTTGATGAAATTGAAAAATTAGGGTTCATGACCAATTCCAAATTTGGGGATTTTCTTTTATGTTGTGCATTTGGATGTGTATATGATGCATATAAAGTTTCATGTTCATTGGATTACATCTTGATGTGTTTTGATGCATGAAATGACAAAGTGCACAATTTGCCCACTAAATGGAGCATTCGGCCAAGTGTCTAAAATTTGGGATTTTGTGTTGCCTTGGTGTTTTGATGTTTTGATCATGCTAAGTTCATCTTAGAAATGATTTAGAATCATTCAAAATTGATTAGATCAATTTCGGACTAAAATGGACAAAATACCAAGTGTAAGGGCAATTCGGTAAATTCACTTAAATATGATTTATTGAATTTTATTTCATGAGTTGATTATTGGATAATTAAATAAATATGTTTATTTAATTAATCCGAGAAAAAGTTTTGAAATCGGAATATTTGATTTTCCACCGCTTCCGCTGCATTACCGATATTCCCCTAAAAACCCCTACAACCAGTGCCCAAAATCATACAATTGTCGCTTGGTCAACAGAACATCATCTTGGATGTTTTTCCGGTTCATCAACATATAGTTGAGTAAGCCTTGTCAGTGTCTTAACCCAATGACTAGTCGACTAAGCATTGTCTTATCACCAATTGCTTGGCTCCATCAAAAATGGCATGGCCATTGATGAATCTTAAAAAAAAGTCAAAGTATACTTACATGCCCTGCCCCAGATGACACGTTTTGATAGATACTCTCCAATTGACTTATAGAGTATGGGATAAACTGTATGGGCCAAATCTGGGCCAAGGGCATTTCTGACATTTCACTTCAGGCCCTATGTCAGATACAACCCAAATCCCCCTAAACAAAACAAATAATAGACTTGGGCCCCAATTACCATCTTAGGCCCACACACAAAGAGAAGCCAGACACTCATCACCCATTAACCTAAAGAACCCAAAACCCTCAGAGAAAGCCCATTTGTAACCTTTTATTGGTCCAAGTTATTTCACAAGCCCATACCCAAGAAAATGTCTGCCCAAATGACCTTCTAACCCATCAGTTTCAAACCCATGAAAAGCTTGATTTCATAACTCCCCATTCTCATGGATCACCCATTTCCAACGTCCAATGGATAAATAATTAAATGTATTAAATATACATGCCTCTCTAGTGCATATAAATAGAAAAGGTAATCCACAAGCTAATGGGGAGAAAAGAAAAGAGGACAAAAGCATTACAACCCAAAGCTTAATCACTCTCACCAAAGCCCTCTGAACCTCTGACCCACCGTCCTCACGGTAATCCACGAGGATCAAGGTAGTCTCTGACCTTGCTTCTCCTCCTACTGTGTCTATAACTTATCCCCATTACTGACTTGAGCATCGGAGTGCCTATGGCACCCACCACATCGGTGGGCAGTACTCCCGCTCACTCTCCCTTTATTTTGTATGATCGCTAGTGCCCCCAATTACAAATTCTCGATTGTGGACCTCGGGTAAAAACCAGCGTCTACATAAAATGGTCTTGTTGCGAGTCATGACTCAAGGCCTTGTGCGTCACGACGCTCATACGATTAGACTGAAACGGATAGCATTTATTGTTAAGCATTGCGATGCTAAGTGTTCCGCATCGTGACTCCCACGAGATCAGACCTAAGACAAATAGAATTTCATGTTATGCGTTCAAGACCGACCCGAGGCTGCCATATGACCGACCCACATTCTACATGACCGACCTGAGTTTAATACTACCGATATAAGTTACACACAACCGACCCGAGTTCAACACGATCGTCCCGAGTTCAACACTACCGATCCAAGTTAAACCTGTTCGACCTGAGTTCAGTACAACTGACCCAAGGCATAGGACATTTTCATGTACAACGTGACTTTACACGAACCAACATGAGGCAGAGAGCCTCCTCTTGTTACGTGTCGCAACGCTAGCCTACTGGTGTCTCGACGCTAGCCCAATTTCAGGTCCAAACACAAACTCTTCAAGGATAATGGCCAAAGTAATCACCAACATTATCATCCAAACTATAATTCAACTTAACCTAAGCTGATTCCATATCATCAATCAAACAACAAAATATCAACTTCACTCACTTATCCTCATTCGGTCAGCCCCCCTCTAAAAAATAAGAAACTTGGGCATCAACACAACTATACTTAATCCATGTGCATAAGATCATACAATGCATGATTATGCTTACTAATCACTACATTAAGCTAAAATGCAAAAGTGAGGAACTAGGGTTCATGAATGACGATTTGGGACTTAATTTTCTTTACCCAAAATTGAAAATTTAGAAGATAGAAAGATAAGGGAAGCTTACCATACTTGTAATGAAGCTTAAGTGGGTTAAAATGACTTGTAAAAATGAAGATATGGGGAGGAATTGGCATGAGAAAGTCTCTATTTAGCTTTTCACATTTTTGGCTTGAGGAAGAGAGTGAATAGTCCTTTATTTATATGAGAGTGGTTGATTTTTTTGTAATGAAATGAGTGGCTAAAATTGTGCCACATCACCTAATTCTAGCTCATTCATAAATTTACTATAGCAACCCCAACAATCTTCCGAAAAAGTTTCCGCAAACGTTATGGAAGGGTCTTGAACCCTCCGAACATACCCGGATTTATCTAAACACTCTCTTATCATCACATATGACTCATATCCTTCATTACGATCAAAAATATTTTAATACACAGAAAACTCACTTTTACCAAAAACTGTCATAATCTATCGGATCTATTTCATTCCGTTTTCACTCGGATTCTACCGAATGCTCATATTCAATATACTAATACAGAAACAACTCATTTTATATCATTACGCTACTCTACGAAACTACTGGGTGCTTCCGAACATTTAACGGAAAACTTGAATTTGTGGATGTATACCGGGAGGTCTTATTGAGATTCTAAGGGCATATACGGACTCCAAACGATCCTATGAACGTGCTGGAATCGATAGAATTCCTATCGGAGCTAATTTTCATCATGGATCACAATTCATCCGAATTTGGAGGGGTGGCCGGCGCACCCTTGACTGGTATCGCAAATTGCCATTTGGGGGGGGGGGGGGGGTCGTGTGGGGTGTTTAGAGATTTTTTGCCATTTTCGTAAAATACAGAAACTATAGGGTATTTATAGTGAAGTTTCTTAAATTTACATTATGACATCCGAAAATTACAATCAGGCCTCTATCATGGAACATTCTCTAATATTCGCATTTTGGAAGCTCTTCTGATGAAAATTTCGAAAAGCGTTCAACATGAACGTTGTTTGTCTCAGAAAAATGAGTCCGATTGTTCCAGAATCATCATAATCAAAGTTTGTTTGAAATTTATATAGATGAAACAACAAACCTTTACACTTATAACGATAAAATCAAAAATTGCGTGACCGGTTTTCTAAACCACGCGTTTTTCGACGCGATGAAACTTCACTTAAAAATATTCTGATATTTTTAACCTATATACTCTTTTCAAATATCTTAACATTTCAAATCGTTAACTTAATTTCGAAAATCTTCCAAAATATTCTGAGAAATTCGGGACATTACATTACCGGGTAACTTATTCCCAAACAGTGAATTGGTCACTGTTCGGGAGGCCTATGAACTGTTCAAGTATTATTGGGGGTTGACCTGGGCAACCCCGTATGGTATTGATTGGTCGGTTTGGTCGTAAAAACGTTTTATACTAATTTGCGGAAAAATATTTTCATAAAATTTCATGGTGTTTTCTAAATTAATTATGTCGTTATTTGATATCGAATAAAATTTGTGAAATATGAATGAATTATTCATATTGAATATTCAATAATTTATTCGATAAGTTTAAAAATTTTAAATTTACGATTTCACCCAAACCAGGCTTCTACTGTATAAACCCCCAACAACTCTTTCGAATAAATACATTTTGTTCATCAAAGATTGGTTTTCTTATATTTTAGCCCTAATAAATTGCACTATGGGCCTATTTTAAAAATATATATTTGTGTTTTATACAAAACATTATAGTTTAATCATTGGCAATAACATATAATAATCCAAAATGAACATCCAAACATTAACATTCTACTGATAATCCACATAATTATCCGTAAAACTCGACAACTCACACAGAGAAGATAATTAGAGAGGAAGATTATATGAATCGCTGAGTTTATAGTATATATTTTTTCAATTTGATAACCGAGTATGCAAGGATCATTCTCTAACAGGCCTTCCGCCGGAGCCGGACTCCCTCTGGCAGTTGAAGTAGACAGCAGCAACCGGAGATCCAAGATTGTAAAGCTCCGCAAAATCCTTGGTTCTGAAGTTCTGACGCCACCCTGGTGCGTATACAGTCTGCCTTCCCAGCTGCCGATACAACACGAAAACAAACCTGTGTATCCCCATCGCTGGCCTAGGGCTTTCATAGTTTACAATCTCATGGCCTGAATATATATATATATTAAAAATATCATATATATTAGAAAACCTAGATGACAAATTGAAAGTACAGTTTAAACCTGGATCATGACACGACCATTTTAACAAAAAAAATGATAAACTTACCGAAAAAAATTGTATAAAAATATTAAAGACTAAAAAGATTTATTTTTTTCCTGGTAGTTATAGTCTGGCACTCACCAAAGCTGGCCCCTGTGGTTGCAGGAATATCAGTAACCAACCTGAAATTTCATTTTAAAAAAACAATTAAATTTCTAATTATGGTTTAATATGGTCAAATAAATTGTAAGATTTGTTTGTGCTTCTGGATTACAGAATAGTTTAATCTTTGTGTCACTACACAACACATTGGAGAAATGAGATCTAAGGTGATGTTGTAATCATTCAGTAAAGAAATATACATGTGATCAAAACATCAAATCCCTTAAATATATATATATATATATAATATATATATATATATATATATATATATATATATATATATATATATATATTAAATAACATAAATATAATTGGTGAAATCACCACCAAGGGACATGGAAGCGGAACCTATGGAAAATAAGAAGAGATAAAAATAAAATTTTAAAAAAAGAATAATGACTAGAAACAGAGTTTGAATTTAATGTTGATCTTATAATTTCTACCACTAAGTAACGGGAATTTACTTTATAGTCCTTGCTACTTCTTACGCCCATTTCTTAAATATGATCTTTTAATCTTCAAATTAATTAGGGTAAATATTGGATCGATACTTTCGTAATAGGATGAAAAAAATGGTATAACCGAAATTAAGATACAGTAGGACCCCGAGAATGTTATCCCAGAAACCTTGAACATATAAAGATACTTTGTTTGTTGTGGTCCTCCTCCTCCTTCATGGCTTGTTGTTTCATGATGAAAATTGCATGCAATTGGACAGTCAATGAAAACAAAACAACAAAGGATGACAAAAAAATTAATAAATAAATCACAAACAAACAGAAACAAATATATGTCTCTTTCATGATCTTAAAGAAGAAAAATGGGATGATAGCTTTCGAATTCTCTAACCATATCCAGCTATAGCTTCTTCATATTCATCATGGCCAAAGAAAATACAAAGTCCTTTCGACCTTGCCACAATACCCTTCTCATAATCAGTTTCAAAAAAATGTAGAGAAAAGAGTCTAAGCATCTCATCTGCCTATGTCACTTAATAGTTAATTCTAATCCATTGCAAAATCAATGGCACATTGAGTTGAGGGACAAAAGAAAGAAAAGTGTTAAGAGTTTGTGCTCATCGGGGCTAATTTTTTTATTGTATTTCCTAGTAAATACAGATGTAAATATTTTATTTTGAATAAAATAAATAATTTTATCAATATATTTTCTTTTTATATGATAAAAATGTAACAAACCCTAAAATGATTAGTTATGATACAATTATAAAAACGTCTTAACTGTCATTGAGTTGTATCATGCAATATCATTTTTAATTGTTTATGGTTCAGGTTTACATTTCTTGGTCAATAAGTAAACCCGCAGAGACCGGTACATATCATATATTGGAATTTGAATTCCAATAGATTTTTCTCAATGAACCATGAGTCTCGAGAGGCTCATATAAATATGTAGGTTTTTATTTTGGATGAACACTTAACAACTCACCGAAGATTCCTGATAGATGGTACACCAGCATCAATATAAATCTTCTCGAGTCGAGTAGCATAGTGGTCATTCACTTGAGATACCATGGTGGATATACGACTTATCCTCCATATTTTGATAGTAGTCACGTCATCGACCTATTTAGGTCAGATCTCCATATGTTCGTTGGGTGTGGACTGATGCTCAGGACCTCTAGTGAGTATCAAGATAGATTCTATTAGTCTTGTATACAAGGCTAGGTAACTTTCACGTGTTTGCGATATGTTAAATCCATGGTCGCGGTACACTACGGAAGTAAGTTTCGAATTATTGAGAGATCATGAATTATAAGTCGACAATATTATACCATAGGGATTTGACGTTTTTATATATGTCCCCGGAATAATTTGTATAGCTACTGACATAAGGATTACATGTATGCGATGATCTTTACTGGTATAATTCAGCGAAATTATCCATAGACTTCATAATTCATGAATGGGTAAATTATGGAAATAAAATTGAATTGCGTGATAGATAAATCTAAACTCAGAGGGTCTCATAATATAAAGTATACATGTTGAACATTTTGGAAACACGTTATGAATAATGCCGATTATTCATAATATTTTATCGGATTAAGTCTGTTTATTCGAATTGTTTAATTAGTAAATGAAAGTACACATGCTGAGATATATATTGGTCGTTTTAATGTGTATTTGTATTAGATACATAATTAGATTATATATACATTAATTGATAAATTGCAAGTTGACGGATGTAAAATAATTATTAGTTTCATTAATGTAATGGATTATTATTATTATTAACATTACATGTGTAAAGTGGCTTTATTATTTAATAAATATTAAATGTAGTATATGATAAATAATTTTCCATGAGCATTGTCTTTTTACCAAGCATTTTTATTAGATAAAAATTGAATTAATAATGGACCAAAAAATACTCCACTTTCACGCCAACTTCAATGAGAAGAAAAATATTTCTTTTGATTGATGTTGTTGAAAACCCTACCCACTCTCAAGCTTCAAAAATACAACCAAGTAATTAGAGACGAAAAAATCCATAACCAGAACAAAAGCATGAAGAAAGATGGATGAATATAGGTAATCTTTAATAATTTTTAACATAGAAATAGTATTTTTATTGTTCTTATTATTTTCAAAAATTATAGAGATTCTTGTTCACTCTTAAAATTAGAGCATTGTTTTTTGGATAATTAATTTGTGGATTAGATGCATGTATGAAGTTAGATTGAGTGATATTAGAGTAATATTATCTCAAAATTATCATATGATGATTTGTTTCCATTCTAAAGTATTATGACCCCTCTTATAATACCTAAAATTATTCTTGAGTGATTCATGTAGATTTTTGGCATGAAAATTAATCCACTTACTAATCAAATCAGATTTGAAAATTATAAACTTTTTTTGTGTTAAAATATGTTTTTTTGGGTATGTTGGATGTGTATTTGGTATTTGAATAATTTTTAGAAATTATTTCGGAGGGCAAATACATAAAAATGATGGAAAACAGCATTAATGGATGAAAATTGATGTTACCGAGTATGAGATGACCAAACAGTGAATTGCTCACTATTGGTCAGCCCATTGACTGATCGGAGTAGCCCTGGTGGGTCCTGGTTGATCAGTTCTAGGGGAAAAGTATTTTATACGATTTTTCAAGAAATCATTTTCGTAAAAATTTTGTTGTATTTTTGTAATTTATTTTGTTGTTATTTGATAACAAAAAATATGTTTATGTGAATTACGAATAGATTATTAGTATACATTACCGAGTAATTTATTCGGCAATTTTAAAATTTTAAATTTATGATTTGACCTGAACCGCGATTCTATTGCAAAAATTTCAACAAAAATGGTATGAAAGTAGGTCTGATCCTACGTGCATTATAAGTTTCATGATTGAATGTGATATTTAATCAAATTTAATGTTTGCACATACATGTTAAATTACTTTGATTAATTTTGAATTGTTCGATAATTTACGGAAAATCTCTAATTGATAAGGCTTATATTATAACGTGTGTGAGGATACATGTTTATAGGTCTGTCTTATCAATATAGTTGTAAATTAATTTTTGTGGCTATATTTGAGAATCTGCTAATGCTATGAGGGTATAGTCTATGAGAATTTATTTACATATATATATATATATATATATATAAATTCAAGCGAAAGTGGAAATCCTGAACATGCCAAAGGTATCAAGACTACATAAGTACCTTGAATTATCATGATAAGTAAAGCCATGATACGCCTCATTGTGAACATGCAAAAATTGTCAAAGCGAGAAACTGTCAGGACCGGAACATGATATATTTGATGTTTGTTTGATATTGTATGAAACTGTTTTCCGCTAACCAGTTTTTGCTATCTATATGATAGATTTATGATTGCTGCTTCTACCCCAACTAATTCTTTTACTCGTATACTTGATACAAACAAATTAAGCGGCTCAGAAAATTTCACAGACTGGGAAATTGATTTGAAGATTGTTTTCGATTATGAGAAACTTGGGTACGTGTTGGAGAACCCGATACTTTTTACCATACTAGATGAGTCAACTTCTGATGAAGTTGAGGCCTTCCATAAATGGAAGGACAATGACATAAGATTTAAGTCATTTCTGTTGCAAATAACATGATTACACAGCTCCGAAAATAGTTTATGAATAAAGAACATGTCTTGGTTCACAAAATAGCCATGGATTTTTTCCATTCCAGATTGTATGAGGGTAAACCAGTTAGTCCATATGTGCTTCATATGATCGATCTAATCAAACAATTGAGATAATATGATTTCCCCATCAATGATAATCTAGGGAAAAGCTTGATTTTAGGCTCATTCCCGAGGTCATTTCGTCAGTTTGTGTTAAATTTCAATATGAATGAGAATCATTATTCTTGTAGTGTGTTACGTATGGTGTTGGGGTTGGTGCTCGGAGCACCAATTTCTTATGTATTTCCCTGTAAATACTTATGTAAATATTTTATTATGAATAATATAAACAGTTTCTATTATATAAAATTTCTTTCTATATGGTAAAGATGTAATTGACCTTAGAATGATTAGTAATGATACAGTTACAAATGCGTCGCAACTGATATTGAGTTATATCATAATAGTATCATTTCTTTAATAGTTCCTAGTCAAGGTTTACATTACTTGATCAGTAAGTAAACTCTTTGAGACCGGTACATGTCGTATATTGAGAATCTTGTATTCCAATGGTAGATTCTTAATAAACCATAAGTCTTAGAGACTCGTATAGACATGTAGTTGTTTATATCAGATGAACATTGAATGACTCAACGAAAATTCTTAATGGATGCTACACCAACGTCATTAAGAATCTTCTCGGGTTAGGTAGCATAGTGATTCTTTGACATGAGATACCACTGTGGGTATATGAGATATCATATACACTTAGATGACAGTCACGTCACCGACTTATTTAGGTCAGACCTCTGCATGTTCCTTAGGTGTGGACTGATCCTCAGGGTATCCTCTGTGTGTCAAGATAGAATCCTTCAGCTTTGTGTACATAGCATATGTATTCAATATGGAATTAGTAATCTGTTCAATTCATGGGCTTGTGGTACACTATAAAAGTGAATTCTAAGTGTTATTAAGAGATTGTTAATAGAAACGTTGATATGATTATATCTATAGATATTTGATGTTTATATCTATATTTCTGGAATAATCCGGATACCTGTGGCGGAGGGATTATACGTATGCAATAACCTCGACCTGTATGGTTTAGTGAGTTTATCTGTGTTCGTCATAATTTATGGATGGGTGGATTATGGACACAAAATTAAATTTTGTGTCGGATATGCCTGAACCTAGAGAGTCTCACAAATTAAGTATACTCATAGAGTACTAGGTAACTTTTATGAATAATATTGATTATTTATAAATCATTTAATAGTTAAACAAAAGATACATTCATTGGGACCTTTTGGTCATTTCCTAATTAATGTGTATTTAGATTTATTATATGATTTTATTAAATACACGTTAATTAATTGTCAAATATGATAGTTGACATATATCATTAATATATGTATTTAGATTATTTAAAGTAAATATAATACATATATTTAAATAATTATATTTAAGTAATTATTTAATTATTAAATAATTAAAATAATTGAAATACAAAATATCTAAGTTGATATTTAAATAAGTAAATGATTAAGTGTAAAATGTTGACTTTTTACATTTAAAGAAAAAAATGTTCAAATTGATTTTTGCTACTTTAAATGTTAAAAATACAAAATATCTAATTTCCTATTCTTATTATTTTCGGCCAATCCCTAGCACATATATAAGGCTTCATTTTTTATTTACTTCATACTTTAGGTTAAGCCTCCAAATATTACAAAAGTGAGTTGAGAGAAAAGTGAAGGTTTAAGAAAGAATTTGAAAAAAACTTCAAGTAAAGTATGTTTTTTCAATTTTTATTAAACTAGAAAAATATTTCTATTGTTCTTAGCTACGATATGTGTTGTTTGAAAGTATTTTCTATTCTCTTGGTTTTGTAATAAGTGTGTTGGAAGTTTATTGAAAGATGTATGCATGTATATTATTAAAGTATGCTTATAAACTGTGTATAAGCACATTTTTGATCATTTGATGATATTGTTGCCATTCTAGAGTTGTTAGGATACTCATAGATGACCTAGAATTATTCTTGAGTTGTTTCAAAGTTGTGAGACTTGTTTGGTGTTGTAGAGATTAAATTAAAGTATTGGATTTGGTTAATTTTGGTTAATTTGTTAATTTGAGAAATTAGGGTTCTTAACCTAAATCAAAATTGGGGCTTTTCATATATGTGTTGTATAATGATGTGTATAAGATATAGAAATCATTTTGTGTTGATTGGAAATCATCTAGACTTATATTTTAAAAAAGTTAATCTAAAATAAAAAAAATTGAAACTTATAGGCTTCTTGGCAATTTGGTGATTTTTTGAGATTTCGTGTGTGAGTTATATTTTTGATGTATATGACATGTATAAATCATTTTTGTAGTTATTGGAAATCACTTAAATTTATATTTGACAAATTATGTCTAAAATGATCAAAATCCAAACATTTAGGGTCTCACGATAATTAAAGGAAAATTATGGATTTTGGGTAAAAATGAATTTTTGAGTATTGAGTAAGTAGAATAAATTATTTATTTTAATTACCCAATGAAAATTATTGAAATCGAAAAATTTTGATTTTTTGCGTTCCGCTGCGTTACCTAGTAATACCTCATAAAAACCCTTACAAAATGGTATCAGAGCGAGTTTAATTCTGAAAACATGATATGATTATGCCTTTAAATTTAATGTTTAATCTAATCTTTACTTTATGCATACATGTGTTTATTTAATTTGATTAAATAAAGTGAATAACATCTTTTGCGGAAAATCCCTATTTGAAATAAGGTTTTATAATTAATATGTATTTTGATGCATGTTTCTTAGTCTATCTTGTCAATACGGTTTATAGATAAATATTCTACGACTATACCCGAGAACGAGCCAAAGTTATGAAGATATAGCCGATATGAATTTCTTTATACCGGACAAATATATGATATTAAGTAAATTTAAGAAAAAACAGAATTCTGAACGTGCCAAAGCTGTCAGGGTTACACGAGTATCTTGAATTTATCATTAAAAAGTTTAACATTGATTTATCTCATTGTGAACGTGCCAAAGATGTCACAACAAGAAACGATCAGGATCATAACCTAGGAGTCACTAGTAAGTGATTGCCAATGAGTTGTCTACCTAAAGAATATACATAAGCGAGAATGTGTCAAAGCTGTGAGCTGAAATATATTCATTGGGTCCACTTTTCACTATTGTATTTAATTTGATTACTGCATGTTATGAATTCTCTTTGGGGATTACGGTTTTGCATGAAATAATGGGAGTGGCATTTTTAGATTAAAAATCCATGATCTATTTAATTCTTTTGAAATTATATAAAACTGTTTTGTTTGCTAATCGTTTTTTATTAACTACGTGATAGATTTATGATGGCGGCTTCTTCAAACAACCTCTTTGCTCGTATAATTGACACGAATAAGCTCAAAGGCGTTGAAAACTTCACAGATTGGGATATGGATTTGAGGATTGTCCTCAGATCTGAGAAGGTTGGATATGTATTAGAGGGTTTTGGGCCCTTTGCTATATCTGAGGATACGACACCGGAGGAACTTGAGACTTTCCAAAGATGGAAAAAAAATGATTTAATAGTTAAATCATACATTCTCAATTCACTAGCTTCGGAAATCAAGCGGTAATATTTTGATATGTCTGATGCATATAGCATGATGACACAATATTGTGAGTCATTCATGAATCAAGAACAAGTCTTGGTTCACAGAATAGTAATGGAACTGTTTCATTCAAAACTTGATGAAGGACATGCTGTGAGCACACATGTGCTTCATTTGATCGATCTGATCGAGCAATTGAGGCGCAATGATTTCCCTATCAATGATAAAATGGGACGTAGTGTCATTCTTGGTCCACTCCCGGTGTTGTATCGCTAGTTTGTGATGTACTTCAACATGAATGAGATTCATTGTTCTTATTATGAGTTGCATATGATACTTCTCACGATGGAGAATGATTTAAGGAAGAGAGTTCCGACTCACTTTCCAAAACCCACATCACTTTTCATTTCTTCCCACTATAAGTCGAATGGGAAGAAGACCAAGAGAAAGAAGAAGTAGAAGAAGGGTTTCAATGTTGCTTCGTAGGCTAAGATAGAGAATCCCAAGAGAGCTTCTAAGCACAAGTGTCATCATTGCAGTAAGATCGGGCACTGGAAGAGGAACTATGATGACTATCTTGCCTAGATCAAGAAGAAAAGAGCATCAACATCAGATACTTTTGTTTTTCCTGTTATTGATATCTCCTTAGCTTGTGAAGCTATTACATCTAGTTGGATTTTAGATTCTGCTTGTCCTATTTACATTTTCAATTCATTGTAGGTGCTGACGGAAAGTAGACGGCTAAAATCTGAAGATATGTAATTGCGATTTGAGAGTGGTGACTCCCTGGCTGCGGTTGCAGTGGAATTATACGAAATTCCCTTATCGAGATGGAGACTTTTATTGCATAACTACTATGTTATACCGAGATGCGTAGCTAATATTATATCACTTTTGTGTTAGATACAGAGGGATATCATGTAAATTTCAACAATTATTCCTTATATTTATGTGATAGTAATAATATTCAGATCTTTGTTTGTCCAAATTAGCGTCGTCATTATATTTTGTATAATTCTCGAGATATTTTGAATACTGGAATTAATGAACGTAAACTATTTAAAATAAATAATACTGAACTTTGATATATGAGGTTAGGTCATATAAGCGTGAAACGCATAACCCGGTTGGTTAGGAATGGTTTGATTCAGGATCTCACCACTAAACCCTATCCAACTTGTGAATCTTGCATTCGTGGTAAAATAATCAAAGCCTCAATTTCTGGTGTGGGACACTGAGCCACTGACTTATGGGAACTCGTACATTCTGATATATGTGGTCCTATAAGTCATACTACTCACAATAGTATTTCATACTTTATTGCTTTTACCGATGATATGTCACGATACAGTTATGTTTATCTGATGAAACTTAAATCGAAAACCATTGAAAAATTCAAAGAATTCCGAAATGAAGTAGAAAACAAACTGGTCAATATATTAAATATCTTCAATCGTATCGAGGCATTGAATATATGAGTTCACTGATTATTTAAAGGAGAATGGGATTCTCACTCAATATACTCCTCTTGGTACTCGATAACATAATGGAGTGTTAGAGAGGAGAAATGAGACATTATTGGATATGGTCCGATCTACGATGAGTTTTACAGACTTTCCTTATTACTTATGGGGTTATGCTTTTTAACTACAGCTCATCTTTTGAATAAGATTCCTTCTAAAACTGCTCCTACGACTCCGTATAAGATATATCGGTAGGAAATTAAATCCTAATTATGTTAAAGTTTGGGGCTGTCCTGCATATGTCAAGGTGGCTCACCAGAATAAGCTTTTACCTCGAGGGTGAAAGTTTAGGTTTTTTGGATATCCTTTAAATATGAAATAATATTTGTTATATGATATTGAGCATCGAAATATGTTCGTAGCTCGCTTTGGAAAATTTCTAAAGGTTGAATTTTTGACTGAAAGAGGTAATTATAGAGAGATTAAACTTGATGAAGTACAACCTGAGACCAACGAACCAATAGAGGAACCTGAAGTTCAAGTAGATGAAGAACCTTCATTACCTACACTCTGTAGCTCCGAAAGGGTATCTAGATCACCTGAACACTTGTATTTGATAAAATAAAGGAGTGTTGATATTCTCTTAGTTGAAACCATTTTACCTATGGAGAAGTGATGTTGGACATCGACTCTGTGAAGTGGCAACAAGCCATGAAATCAAAGTTAGACTCTATGCATCTGAATCAAGTTTGGGACTTGGTTCAAATTATTGAAGGAATTATTCCTATAAGTCGTAAATGGGCTTACAAGAGGAAACGCATGCGTGACGGAAAGGTTGAAACCTTTAAGGCCCGGCTGGTAGCTCAATGGTACACGCATCGACCTGATGTTGACTATGATGAATCTTTTTCTCCAGTTGTGATGCTAAAATCTATTAGGATTTTATTATCTATTACCGCTTTTTATGATTACGAGATTTGGCAGATGGATGTCAAAACTTCTTTTCTAAATGGATTTCTTGACGAAGAAATCTATATGGATCAGCCATAGGTTTTTTATATCTAGCGAAAACTTGGGCATAGTATGTAAGCTTAAGAAGTCTATTTATGGACTTAAACAAGCTTCACGAAGTTGGAAATTTCGATTCAACGAGATTATCAAATTGTCTGATTTTATCAAGAATTCGGAAGAATCATGTGTATATAAGAAGGCCAGTGGGAATATGGTGGTATTTTTAGTTCTTTATGTTAATGACATCTTGATAATTGGGAATGATATCGGGATGATGCAGAACATCAAAGCTTACCACTATAATAATTTCTCCATGAAGGACCTGGGTGAAGCTTCTTATGTCGTAGGCATAAAACTCTATAGAGATGGAGAAAGAAATGTTATTGGTTTATCCTAATCAATATACATAGATAAGATCTTAGAGCGGTATAATTTTTGTAACTGTAAGACAGTAAATATACCTTTCAGACATGGCCTACATCTTTCTAAGAAGATGTATCCGCAAACAGAAGATGAGAATATTAGAATATCTTATCAGCCTTATGCTTCTTGTTTTGGCAGCATCATGTATGTCATGTTATGTACTAGCCTGATATCATCTTTACAGTCAGTGTGACCAGCAAATATCAGTCCAATCTAAGTAATGACCATTGGATAGCCATTAAATATATCTTAAAGTATCTTAAAGATATAAAGGATAAGTTTCTGATTTATGGAGGAAAAAACTGTAGGTTAATTGGTATATGGATTCAGATTTCCAATCACATCCTGATGATATAAAGTCTACATCAGGATTTCTTTTAACCCTTTAACAGAGGTGTAGTTTGTTAGAAAAGTTCCAAACATGGATCCACTACTGATTCCATCACAAAGGCGGAATATATTGCAGCTTCTGAAGCTGCAAAATAATCTATTTGGGTTAAGAAATTTATGACATATTTGGGAGTTATCCCAAGTATCGATAATCTGATTCCATTATACTGTGACAATAATAGAGCCATTGCACAAGCAAAGGAACCGAGGACGTATTAGAAGTTGAAGCATGTGGAATGAAAGTACCGCATCATTCGGGAGATTATTTCGTGAGGGCACATTACCGTATGTAATGTCCAAAAGGAAGATAATTTAGCAGACCTGCTTGCCAAGGCCATTTCTTCGATGTTTTTTTTAAAACAATTGGAGTCGATGGGTATGAGATATAATTGATATTGGCACTAGAGAAAATGGGAGAATTTGTTAGGGTTGGTGCTCGGAGTGCCAGTTTCTTATGTATTTCCATGTAAATACTTATGTAAACATTTTATTATGAATAAAATAAATAATTTATATTATATAACATCTCTTTCTATATAGTAAAGAATAATTGACCTTAGAATGATTAATTATAATAAGTTACAAAAGCATCGGAACTAACATTGAGTTGTATCATAACAATATCATTTCTATAACAGTTTCTTGTCAAGGTTTACATTACTTGGTTAGTAAGTAAACCCATTGAGACCGGTACATGTCATATATTAGAATCTTGGATTCCAATGGTAGATTCTCAATAAACCATAAGTCTTGGAGACTCGTATAGACATGTAGGTGTTTATATATGATAAACACTTAATGATTCACAGAAGATTCTTAATAGATGCTACACCAACATCAATAAGAATCTTCTCGGGTTGAGTAGCACAGTGATTCCTTGACTTAAGATACCACTGTGGATATATGAGATATCCTCCACACTTAGATGACAGTCACGTAACTGACCTATTTAGGTTAGACCTCCGCTTGTTCGTTGGGTGTGGACTGATCCTTCGGATATCCTATGTGTCAAGATAGAATCTGTCATCTTTGTGTACAGAGAATATGTATTCAATAAGGAATTAGAAATCTTTTAAATCCATTGCCTGTGGTGCATTATAGAAATGATATTATTATGATATTTCTAATAGAAACGTCGACTTGATTATATATATAGAGATTTGAAGTTTATATCTATGTCTCTGGAATAATCTGGATACCTGTGACGGAAGGATTATACGTATGCAATGTCCTCGACCTGTATTGTTCAGTGAGTTTATATGTGTTCGTCATAATTTACGGGTGAGTAGATTATGGACACGAAATTAGGTTTCGTGACGGATATGCCTGAACCTAGAGAGTCTCACTAATGAAATATACTCTTAGAGCACATAGGGAAACTTTTATGAATATATTGATTATTTATAAATTATTTAACGATTAAATGAAATATATATGCATATGGACCTTTTGGTCTTTCCTAATTAATGTGTATTTAATTTAATATATGATTTTATTAAATACACAATAATTAATTATCAAATTAAGATATTTATCATATATCATTAATATATATATTTAGATTATTTAAAGTAAATATAATATATATATTTAAGTATTTATTTAATTATTTTAATTATTAAATAATTAAAGTAATTGAAATACAAAATATCTAAGTTGATATTTAAATAAATAAATGATTAAGTGGAAGATGTTGACTTTTACATTAAAGGAAAAAATGTACAAATTGATTTTTGCTACTTTAAATGTTAAAAATGCAAAATATATATTTTTCTTTTTTTTGGTTATTTTCGGACAAGCCCTAACACATATATAAGGCTTCATTTTTTAATTTGCTTCACACTTTAGGTTAAGCCTCCAAATATTACAAAAGAGAGTTGAGAGAAAAATGAAGGCTTAAGAAAGAATTTGAGGAAAACTTCAAGTAAAGTAAGTTTTTTTCAATTTTTCTTAAACTAGAAACATATTTCTATTATTCTTAGCTACAACATGTATTTCGTAGAAGTATTTTCTACTCTATTTTTTATTAATAAGGTTGTTGGAAGTTTAATGAAAGATGTGTGCATGTACGGTTATTAAAGTATGCTTGTAAATGGTGTATAAACACACTTTTGATCATTTGATGATCTTGTTGCCATTCTAGAGTTTTTAGGCCACTCATTGATGACCTAGAATTATTCTTGAGTTGTTTCAAAAACCTAGAATTAATCTTGAGTAGTTTCAAAGTGATGAGACTTGTTTGGTGTTGTAGAGATTAGATTAAAGTATTAGATTTGGTTAATTTTGCTTAATTTTGTTAATTTCATTAATTTGAGAAATTAGGATTCTTAACCAAAATCAAAATTGGGCTTTTCATATGTGTTGTATAATGATGTATATAATATATACACATCATTTGGTGTTGATTGGAAATCCTATAAACTTGTGTTTAACATATGTGGACCAAAATATAAAATTTGAAACTTGTGGGCTTCTCGACAATTTGGTGATTTTTGGGGATTTTGTGTGTGAGTTGTATTTTGATGTATATGACATGTATAAATTATTTTGGTAGTGATTTGAAATCATTTAAATTTTATTTGACATATTAGGACTAAAATGATCAAAATACAAACCTTTGGGGTCTCACGGTAATTAAAGAAAAATTATGGATTTTGGGTAAAAATTGATTTATGAATATTGAATAATTAGAAAAAAATATATTTTATTTAATTACCCAAGAAAAAATATTGAAATCAGAGAAATTTTATTTTTCTCATTTTGCTGCGTTACCTAGTAATACCCCCTAAAAATCCTTACATATGGTACTTCAAATATCGAAAGAAGATTAAAAATGGGAGTTCTGACTAGTCTCATGAAATCCAATTAACTTTTCACTTCTTCCCAGACCAAGCGGAAGGGGAAGAAGTAAAAAGAAAAGAATAATGAGGGTTCTCAAGTTTCTCAATAAGCTAAGATAGTGAAGCCCAAACCCAAGGGAGCTTCCAAACACAAATGCCATCATTGCAGACAGATCAGGCACTAGAAGAGGAATTTTCCAGACTACCTTCCTTAGATCATGAGAGAGATAGTCTCTACATTAGGTATGTTGATTTTTCCTTTTTTGGTATCTAATTGGCTCGTGAAGCCATGATTTCCAGTTAGATTTTAGATTATGCTTGTCTTGTGTGCAATTTGTTGCAGGGCCTGAAGAAAATAGAAGTCTGAAACCTAGGGATATGCCGCTGTGATTTAGAAGTGGAGATTCTCTGGATGCAATTACGGTTGGAATGTATGAGTTTCCCTTACACAGTGGGAGCTTTTTTCAAATGATTATTTTCATACCTAGACATTTAGTGAATAATATGTCTCTTTTTGTAATACATATGGAGAGATATCATATAAATATAAAAAATAGAATTTTCATTTATATGATAAAAAAATATTAAGATCCTCACGTGTCCAAATGAAAATAGTCATTACATATTACATTCCACTCGAGATATTTCGAAAAATGGGATAAATAAAATGCATCGATCTAATATTAGTGATACTCAATTATGGCATATAAGGTTAGGTCATATAACATCCCGGATTTTCGGGACTGTTCTAGAGGATTCCCTGACCGACGTTATGGTCTCGGGAATGGAATGGTAATGGAGAATAAGAGTTTATGTGATGTTATAGGAGTTAGAATAATAGATTATGAATTTTAGACGCGTTGGAAAACGCGTGGGATCAAAAGTCGATTACGCGATTTTCGAAAAACGCGTAAAGTTTACTGTTTGGACCACAAAATTAGCAAACGAACTCCGATTGAGATGATTCTGAAACCATCAGACTCGGTTTTCCGAGACGAAAAACTTTCGTGTTGAACACTTTTCGAGAATCGCATCCGAAGGGCTTCGAATGGACTGATTTCCGAAATTGCCCTTAGTGGTGGGGGTATTTTTGTAATTTGTGATATGAGATATTTTCTTTTATTATTATTATTAATCATTATTATTTCCATATTCAGAAAAAAAAAGGAAAGAAATAAAAAAAAAAAGAGAAAAGAGAAGAAAGGGACGTGCGATCAGCGAGAGAGAGAGAGGGGCGCCGGCGGCGATCCGGCCGGCGTCCGGCCGGCGCACCGGCGGTAAAAGGTTCGTTTGGTAGCAAGGAAGTCAGTGGTGGCCGGCGATCGGCCAACCGTCACCGGCAACGGCGAGAAAATGGGTTCAAAAGCGCGCGTATGGGTCACTCGGATCCGGCTCGTCGGTTCGTTTCATGGCCCGAGCCACCTACCAAATCGAAGCCCTCGACGAGAACTATGAGTGTGCGGAGGCGGATTTGCCAAATAGCTGCCGGAATTACACGAAATAAGGAATGAAGTCACGGATGAATAGTAGTCCCATGTGAACAGTAACTTCGATCGGAATTTCGATCGCACCAGCGGGTTTGTATGGCCGTCGGGAGTCCGAATATGGCCTCGGAATTTCGGAACGACCTTCTGTTCAAAATCTCATATTTTAAAGTGTATCGATTTGTTTTCGGATGTTTCCGGTAGTTTTGTAGTATAGCGAATTTGTATGAAATGAAATGAATATGTTTTAATATGTTATAACGATAATTATGGTAAAATCCGGGGTGAATCGGATGAGATATGATCGATCCGGTAGAATTAGCGAGATTCCGGTAAAACGGCGTTTCTCGCGCAATTGAGTATAGATGATCGTAAGTTTAGTTATGATGTAATTATGGTATTGCGAGAGTAGTTGGGTAATTTGGTTTAGTTCGGAGGGTCGAGACCCTTCCATTGCATTTGTGGAAACTTTTCCGCAAGTTTTGCCGCAAACGCGTAAAATGAGAATTTGACCTATCTAGTTGGGTTAGAATAGCAAGTGAGCATGTATTAGAGTAATGAAGTTTAGATCGTAGTATTAGAGTTGATTCGGGTGTTCCGAGGAAAACCCATAGTTGTTTTAGATAAGTTAGAAGTTCCGTAAATAGCGATACTAACCTTGCATTGTTACTTGTTTGATAGATCGGACCCGGATCGCGGGCATTCGCTTAGCCAGGTAAGTAACTTATGCTTCTAACATTTAAAAGATTTAGTAGCATTCAGAATTAGTTAAGTACTAGAATGGTAAATGGTATATGCATGAAACAAATATAAAGTTATATATATATATATATATATATATAGATAAGTGTGAAAGAATGAAGCAAGTTTAACTAGAAAGAAGCAAGTGTAACTAGATACACATTTAGATAAGAATAAGTGAGTATAAGCAAAAGTATGAGTAAGAGGTGAGTACAAGCATATAGAAGTATAGAGACGCACCTGTATATATATTTAGATAAGAGCATGTAAATAAGGTCATAAATATAATTAATAAGACTTAGGTATGGGGGATGTAGAAACTACACCCTAGGAATTGGACTAAAGTCATAAATGAATAATCATATATGAACTAGTGTTATGAAAGAAAGTTTGTAGGATATGCGATATATAAGAACATTAGCAATATGAAGATAGATATAAGTGTATAAAGTGATTAAGAACATGAATGAACGGAGTATGCATAACATCATAATATATAAAAAGTTTATGATTTGAGATTTCTGAACCTAAATTGATAGTTAGTAAATGGCAAAGAAATTTAAATAAAGGCATTGAAACTTATATGTATTTGGTAATTGATATAGTAGTAAGGTTTCGAATGTATGTTCATGAGACTAAGTTGTGTAATATATTGACCGTGAGTCACTAGCAAGATAAGTTACAAAGGTAAGTTGAATTGTGATGGTTTGGCGTGTGCATATATATATATATATATATAATATATATTAATATATATATATATATATATATATATATATATATATACAGAGATATGTATGAATGCAAGATGAATTTAGCATGTTTACTTTAAACAAGCATTATGTTGGCGTTAAGCATATGGTGAGTAAGATCATAACTAGAGTAGAAAGAAGCATTAGATTGCATATATGCATATTCTCATGTGTGTGTGTTAAGTTTTCATTAGTTGAGCAAACGATAACAGTGTTTTTCAATGATTTCAAATGTTTTAAAGAAAAGATTTCATTGTCTTTTGAAAAGAATCGTGTTTCAGAAAACTTTTTACAGTTTGAGATGCAGATTTTGATTTCATGGTTTTTGGGCCTGAGGTAAAAACTCACCCCAGTATGTAACTTGAGATATAGATCGGAATTGACGGATACTGGATTCGGGATTCGGGATTTCACCCATCCCAATTGTACAGTTTGGAATTGACGGTTAGACGCATGTGCACATGTGGAGGACTGAGGGGACGCTCTCAGATCCTCGAGCAGGATTAGAGGCTACAGGGTCTCGAAATCATGATTTCAGAGATGCCCAGTTGAGTTATGGTCCTGGGCATCGAACGCACCCAGTTGAGTTATGGTCCTGGGTGCAGAGAGACGTCCTGGACGTAGAGTTTTCTTCAGTTTTCAGTTTTCAGATTTTCAACACACGGTTTTCAGAAACAGTTTTTCAGATTTCGATTTTCAATTTCAGAGATGCCGCAGTTGATTTATGGTCCTGGGAATCAAGTATTCTAAGTTTTTAGTTTTTCAGATCCCCAGTATAAAGTTTTCAGATTTTTAAGATTCAGACTTCAGAAATCAGATTTTAAATAAGAGTTTTCATGAACCGTTATTTTAAAGGAAGTTTTGAGAAAGATAAAGTTTTAGAAATAGAGTTTTTCAAAAAGAAACTTGAGTTAATAGTTTTTCAGAAAAAGTTTCCAAAAGTACTTTTTTCTAAAAGCTTAGCATGTTAAAGTTTTATATAGCATACACAACGTGCTTATGAATTGTATATGTTAGTAGTTCATTTGAGATGCATGTAGTTGACACTGAAGTATGATAGCATGATTATGTTTTTATATTTGTGATTGATGCCATGTGTATTTAAGGTTCACTTGGAAAGAACAAATGGTAAGATATTGGCGCTTGATTATATGATTTTGTAATAATGATTATGTAGTTAACCTTGTGCATAGTAGCATGATTTTATTCTAGTATATGTGCATCAAGGAAGATTGAAAGAATTGATTGTTTGCTTAAAAAAAACACGTTGTAAGGATGTTAGATCTGGATAATATGGTGACATATGGGTAGTAATAGTAGACTAGATAGTTAACATAAATAAAGCTTCAAATTGTCCGATTTGATGACATTTCAATATAATGAGAGAAAGAAAGTTATAATAAGTATCTGAACTAGATTAGTAAGGAATACAGAAGGTAGTAAGAATCTGTGTAGCACAGCAAGCATGACGAGTCTCATATATTGGTGACATAGAAACTTTACATGTAAAATTACCTATAGTTTTTAGATACTCGGTAATGTATATGACAAAAGAGTTTAGCACCTGATGAACAGCTAAGGTAACAGGTTTGTGAAATGATTAGGAAGTAAATAGTTAATTCGGACTTTATTATTATTTGCATGATTAGTTACTGAGTCATTATGACTCACACCCCACACAGTTTTGTAGTTTTGCAGGTCAGTAGTTGTCTTATGGGATCAGTAGATGCTCGGTGAAGATATTGAAGATGGTGGATCGCCCAATTATAGTCAAGGGAGTCCTGGGTCGAGTTATGGGTCCTCACGGCCCTTGTATAGTTTTTGTATTTGCATCTCAGTTGCATAAGACATGTAATAGTGTAGTTATTGTTTTGAGTTCTGGCCGGAGGCCAAGCATTTATTTTTGTTCCTTGAGTTCAGGCCTGAGGCCTTGATGTTGTGTTCCGGCCTGAGGCCGAGTTGGTTATGTTTTTGTTGTATTTGGATGCTGGCTACAGGCCAGGTTGCATGATGTTACGAATACATCATGCCGAAATTTTGTTAGATTCAGAGGCTTATGGAGATGAGTTTAGTCTGTCTCCTGCCGGTAGCATCCTGGCCTAGGCGGGATGTTACAGGTCATATACGTGTATGATGGCTAATGAGTCAAACTAGTTAAAGCAACTCATACATTCTGATGTATGCAGTCCAATGAGTCAAACTGATTGTAATACTTATTCTTACTTTGATACATTTACCGATTATTTGTCTTGGTAATGGTATGTTTATTTGATGAAACATAAATTAGAAACTTTTAAAAAGTTTAAAGAATTCTGAAACGAATTAGAAAAGCAAACTGGTAAATTCATCAAATGTATATAATCAGATCGATGTGGTGAATATATAAGTAGTGAGTTTACTAATTTTTTAAAATATAATGGGATTATTGTTCAGTGTACACTTCTAGTACTTCACAGCATAATGGAGTGTCTAAAATGAGAAATAAGACTTTATCAGGTATAGTCTGTTCTATGTTGATTTTTACAGGCCTTTTTTTGTTATCTGAGGGGTCATGCTGTTTTAAATGCCAATTATCTGTTAAATAGAATTCCTTCTAAAGCAGTTCCTATGACTCCAAATTTGATATGAACTGGTAGGAAACTAAATCTTAGTTATATTAGAATATAAGGCTGTTTTTTATATGTTAGAGTGGTGGAGCTGGACAAACTCTTGCCTCAAGGGCAATAGTTTAGGTACATTGGATATCCTTCGAGTTCGAAAGGATAATTGTTCTATGAATCTAAGCATCGATATATGTTCAAGCTCGTTTCGCCAATTTTTTAGAGTTAGAATTTTTGGAAGAATGTGGAGATCATATGAAGGTAGAACTTCATTAAGTTCAACCTAAAATCAATGAACTATTAGAGGAACCAGAGACTCAAACACATGAAGAACCTTTAACACACACACTTCATAAGTCTATTAGGATATCAAAAGCTCCTAAGCGCTTTTCTATAATCCCTGATAAGAGTCTAAGTGTTCTCATAATAGAGGAGATGGATTATTGTATCTACAAAGAAGCGATGTTAGACATAGCTTGTGTGAAATGGCAGGAAGCCATGAAATTATAATTGGAGTCTATGCATCAAAATCAAGTGTGGGACTTTATTCTACTTCCTGAAGGAATTGTTTCTATAGGTTGTAAATGGATTTACAAACATAAACCTGGGCCTAAATGTAAAGATTAAGCTTTCAAGGCTTGACTGGTTACTAAAGATTATACTGAGAGACCTGGCGTTGAATATGATGAAACATTTTCACTAGTTACAGTGCTCAAATCTATTTGAATTTTATTGTCTATCGCTGCCTACTATAACTATGATTTGAAGAAAACTTCAAGTAAAGTAAGTTTTTTCAATTTTTCTTAAACTAGAAATATATTTCTATTATTCTTAGCTACAACATGTATTTATTGAAAGTATTTTCAACTCTTTTTTTGAATAAGGTTGTTGGAAGTTTAATGAAAGATGTATGCATGTATGTTTATTAAAGTATGCTTGTAAATGGTGTATAATCACACTTTGGTCATCTGATAATCTTGTTGCCATTCCAGAGTTTTTAGGCCACTCATTAATGACCTAGAATTATTCTTGAGTTGTTTCAAAAACCTAGAATTGTTCTTGAGTTGTTTCAAAGTGATGAGACTTGTTTGGTGTTGTAGAGATTAGATTAAATATTATAGATTTGGTTAATTTTGCTTAATTTTGTTAATTTCTTTAATTTGAGAAATTAGGATTCTTAACCAAAATCAAAATTGGGGCTTTTCATATGTGTTGTATATGATGTATATAATATATACACATCATTTGGTGTTGATTGGAAATCCTCTAAACTTGTATTTTAACAAATGTGGACCAAAATATAAAAAAGTTAAAACTTGTGGGCTTCTCGACAATTTGGTGATTTTTGGGAATTTTGTGTGTGAGTTGTATTTTGATGTATATGACATGTATAAATTATTTTGGTACTGATTTGAAATCACTTAAATTTGTATTTGAAAAATTAGGACTAAAATGATCAAAATACAAACCTTTGGGGTCTCACGACAATTAAAGAAAAATTATGGATTTTGGGTAAAAATTGAATTTTGAATATTGAATAATTAGAAAAAATAAGTTAATTTTAATTACCCAAGAAAAATATTGAAATCAGAAAAATTTTATTTTTCTCATTTTGCTGCGTTACCATTTAATACCCAATAAATATCCTTAGATATGGTACTTCAAATATCGAAAGAAGATTAAAAAATGGGAGTTCTGACTCGTCTCATGAAATCCATTTAACTTTTCACTTCTTCCCAGTCCAAGCGGAAGGGGAAGAAGAAGAAATGAAAGAATAATGAGGGTTCTCAAGTTTCTCAACAAGCTAAGATAGTGAAGCCCAAACCAAAGGGAGCTTTCAAACACAAATGCCATCATTACAGACAGATCGGGCACTAGAAGAGGAATTTTCCAGACTACCTTCATTAGATCATGAGAGAGATAGTCTCTACATTAGGTATGTTAATTTTTCCTTTTTTGGTATCTAATTGGCTTCTGAAGCCATGATTTCCAGTTAGATTTTAGATTCTGCTTGTTTTGTGTGCATTTTGTTGCAAGGCCTAAAGCAAAATAGGAGACTGAAACCTAAGGATATGCCGCTGCGATTTAGAAGTGGAGATTCTCTAGATGCAATTACTGTTGGAATGTATGAGTTTCCCTTACATAATGGGAGCTTTTTTCAAATGATTATTTGATACCTAGACATGTAGTGAATATTATGTCTCTTTTTGTAATATATATGGAGAGATATCATATAAATATAAAAAATAGATTTTTCATTTATATGATAAAAAAATATTAAGATCCTCACGTGTCCAAATGAAAATAGTCATTGCATATTACATTCCACTCGAGATATTTCGAAAAATGGGATAAATAAAATTCATCGATCTAATATTAGTGATACTCAATTATGGAATATGAGGTTAGGTCATATACGTGTACGATGGCTAATAAGTCAAACTGCTTGAAGCAACTCATACATTCTGATGTATGCAGTCAAATAAGTCAAATTGATCGTAATATCTATTCTTATTTAGTTAAATTTACCGATTATTTGTCACAGTAATGTTATGTTTATTTGATGAAACATAAATTAGAAATTTTTAAAAAGTTTAAAGAATTCTGAAACGAATTAGAAAAACAAACTGGTAAATTCATCAAATGTCTATAATCAGATCGATGTGGTGAATATATAAGTAGTGAGTTTACTAATTTTTTTAAATATAAAGGGATTATTGCTTAGTGTACTCCTCTGATACTTCACACCATAATGAAGTGTCTGAAAGGAGAAAAAAGACTTTATTAGGTATAGTCCATTCTATGTTGACTTTTACAGGCCTTCTTTATTAGCTGTGGGGTCATGCTGTTTTAACTACCAATTATCTGTTAAATAGAATTCCTTCTAAAGCAGTTCCTACAACTCCAAATTTGATATGGACTAGTTGGAAACCAAATCTTAGTTATATTAGAATTTAGGGCTATTATTTATATGTTAGAGTGGTGGAGCTGGACAAACTCTTGCCTCAAGGGCAATAGTTTAGGTACATTGGATATCCTTCGAGTTCGAAAGGATAATTGTTCTATGAATGTAAGCATCGATATATGTTCATAGCTCGTTTCGCCAATTTTTTAGAGTTAGAATTTTTGGAAGAAGGTAGAGATCATAGGAAGGTAGAACTTGATTAAGTTCAACCTAAAATCAATGAACTATTAGAGGAACCAGAGACTCAAACACATGAAGAACCTTTAACACACACACTTCATAAGTCAATTAGGATATCAAAAGCTCATAAGCGCTTTTCTTTATTCCCTGATAGGAGTCTAAGTGTTCTCATAATAGCGGAGATGGATTCTTGTACCTACAAAGAGGCGATATTAGACATCGCTTGTGCGAAATGGATGGAAGCCATGAAATTATAATTAGATTCTATGCATCAAAATCAAGTGTGGGACTTTATTCTGCTCCTGAAGGAATTGTTTATGTAGGTTGTAAATGGATTTACAAACATAAACCTAGGCCTAAATGTAAAGATGAAGCTTTCAAGGCTCGACTGGTTACTAAAGATTATACACAGAGACCTGGCGTTGACTATGATGAAACTTTTTCACTAGTTACAATGCTCAAATCTATTCGAGTTTTATTGGCTATCACTGCCTACTATAACTATGATTTGAAGAAAACTTCAAGTAAAGTAAGTTTTTCAATTTTTCTTAAACTAGAAATATATTTCTATTATTCCTAGCTACAACACGTATTTCTTGGAAGTAATTTCTACTTTTTTTTTAATAATGTTGTTAGAAGTTTAATGAAACATGTATGCATGTACGTTTATGAAAGTATGCTTGTAAATGGTGTATAAGCACACTTTTGATAATCTGATGATCTTGTTGCCATTCCAGAGTTTTTAGGCCACTCATTGATGACCTAGAATTATTCTTGAGTTGTTTCAAGAACCTAGAATTATTCTTGAGTTGTTTCAAAGTAATGAGACTTGTTTGGTATTGTAGAGATTAGATTAAAGTATTATATTTGATTAATTTTACTTAATTTTGTTTTTTTCATTAATTTGAGAAATTAGGATTCTTAACCAAAACAAAATTGGGGCTTTTCATATATGTGTTGTATAATGATGTATATAATATATACAAATCATTTGGTGTTGATTGGAAATCCTCTAAACTTGTATTTGAACAAATGTGGACCAAAATATAAAAAAGATGAAACTTGTGGGCTTCTCGATAATTTGGTGATTTTTGGAGGTTTTGTGTGTGAGTTGTATTTTGATGTATATGACATGTATAAATTATTTTGGTAGTGATTTGAAATCACTTAAATTTGTATTTGACAAATTAGGACTAAAATGATCAAAATACAAACCTTTGGGTCTCATGGAAATTAAAGAAAAATTATGGATTTTGGGTAAAAATTGAATTTTTGAATATTGAATAATTAGAAAAAAAAAGATTATTTTAATTACCCAAGAAAAAATATTGGAATCAGAGAAATTTTATTTTTCTCATTTTGCTGCGTTACCTGGTAATACCCCATAAAAATCCTTACATATTGTACTTCAAATATCGAAAGAAGATTAAAAAATGGGTCTTCCGACTCGTCTAATGAAATTCATTTAACTTTTCACTTCTTCTCAGTCCAAGCGGAAGGGGAAGAAGAAGAAAGGAAAGAATAATGAGGGTTCTCAAGTTTCTCAACAAGCTAAGATAGTGAAGCCTAAACCCAAGGGAGCTTCCAACACAAATGCCATCATTGCAGACAGATCGAGCACTAGAAGAGGAATTTTCCAGACTACCTTCATTAGATCATGAGAGAGATAGTCTCTATATTATGTATGTTGATTTTTCCTTTTTTGGTATCTAATTGGCTTGTGAAGCCATGATTTCCAGTTAGATTTTAGATTCTACTTGTTTTGTGTGGAATTTGTTGCAAGACCTGAAGCAAAATAGAACACTGAATCCTAGGGATATGCCGCTACGATTTAGAAGAGGAGATTCTCTGGATGCAATTACTGTTGGAATGTATGAGTTTCCCTTACACAATGGGAGCTTTTTTCAAATGATTATTTTCATACTTAGACATATAGTGAATATTATCTCTCTTTTTGTAATAGATATGGAGAGATATCATATAAATATAAAAAATAGATTATTCATTCATATGATAAAAAAATATTAAGATCCTTACGTGTCCAAATGAAAATAGTCATTACATATTAAATTCCACTCGAGATATTTCGAAAAATGGGATAAATAACTACATCGATCTAATATTAGTGCTACTCAATTATGGCATATGAGGTTAGGTCATATAAGTGTATGATGGCTAATGAGTCAAACTACTTGAAGCAACTCATACATTCTGATTTATGCAGTCCAATGAGTTAAATTGAGCGTAATAGCTATTCTTACTTTGTTATATTTACCGATTATTTGTCACTGTAATGTTATGTTTATTTGATGAAACATAAATTAGAAACTTTTAAAAAGTTTAAAGAATTCTCAAACGAATTAGAAAAACAAACTGGTAAATTCATCAAATGTCAATAATCAGATCAATGTAGTGAATATATGAGTAATTAGTCTACTAATTTTTTAAAATATAATGGCATTACTGCTCAGTGTACTTCTCTGGTACATCACAACATAATGGAGTGTCTGAAAGGAGAAATAAGACTTTTTAGGTATAGTCCATTCAATGTTGATTTTTACAGGCCTTCTTTGTTATCTGATGGGTCATGCTATTTTAACTGCCAATTATCTATTAAATAGAATTCCTTCTAAAGCAGTTCCTACGACTCCAAATTTGATATGGACTGGTAGGAAACCAAATCTTAGTTATATTAGAATATAGGGCTGTTCTTTATATGTTAGAGTGGTAGGGCAGGACAAACTCTTGCCTCAAGTGCAAAACTTTAGGTACATTGGATATCCATCGAGTTCGAAACGATAATTGTTCTGTGATTCTGAGCATCGATATATGTTCATAGCTCTTTTCGCCAAATTTCTAGAGTTAGAATTTTTGGAAGAAGGTAGATATCATAGGAAGGTAGAACTTGATTAAGTTCAACCTAAAATCAATGAACTATTAGAGGAACCAGAGACTCAAACACATGAAGAACCTTTAATACACACACTTCATAAGTCTATTAGGATATCAAAAGCTCCTAAGCGCTTTTCTATAATCCCTGATAGGAGTCTAAGTGTTCTCATAATAGAGGAGATAAATTCTTATACCTACAAAGAAGGGATGTTAGACATCCCTTGTGTGAAATGGCAGGAAGCCATGAAATTATAATTAGATTCTATGCATCAAAATCAAGTGTGGGACTTTATTCTGTTTCCCGAAGGAATTGTTTCTGTAGGTTGTAAATGGATTTATAAACATAAACCTGGGCCTAAATGTAATGATGAAGCTTTCAAGGCTCAACTGGTTACTAAAGATTATACACAAAGACCTGGCGTTGACTATGATGAAACTTTTTCACTAGTTACAGTGCTCAAATCTATTCGAGTTTTATTGGCTATCGATGCCTACTATAACAATGATTTGAAGAAAACTTCATGTAAAGTAAGTTTTTTCAATTTTTCTTAAACTATAAATATATTTCTATTATTCTTAGCTACAACATGTATTTCTTGGAAGTATTTTCTACTTTTTTTTTAATAAGGTTGTCTCAATGAAAGATGTATGCATGTACTTTTATTAAAGTATGCTTGTAAATGGTGTATAAGCACACTTTTGATCATCTGAAGATCTTGTTACCATTCTAGAGTTTTTAGGTCACTCATTGATGACCCAGAGTTATTCTTGAGTTGTTTCAAAAACCTAGAATTATTATTGAGTTGTTTCAATGTGATGAGACTTATTTGGTGTTATTGATATTAGATTAAAGTATTAGATTTGGTTAATTTTGCTTAATTTTGTTAATTTCATTAATTTGAGAAATTAAGATTCTTAACCAAAACTGAAATTTGGGCTTTTCATATATTTATTGAATAAAGATGTATATAATATATACAAATCATTTGGTGTTGACTGGAAATCCTCTAAACTTGTATTTTAACAAATGTGGACCAAAATATAAAAAAGTTGAAACTTGTGGGCTTCTCGACAATTTGGTGATTTTTGGGGATTTTTTATGTGAGTTGTATTTGCTGTATATGACATGTATAAATTATTTTGGTAGTGATTTGAAATCATTTAAATTTGTATTTCACAAATTACGACTAAAATGATCAAAATACAAACCTTTAGGGTCTCACGGCAATTAAAGAAAAATTATGGATTTTGGGTAAAAATTGAATTTTTGAATATTGAATAATTAGAAAAAAATTAAGTTTATTTTAATTATCCAAGAAAAATATTGAAATGAGAAAAATTTTATTTTTCTCATTTTGCTGCGTTACCTGGTAATACCCCATAAAAATCCTTACATATTGTACTTCAAATATTGAAAGAAGATTAAAAAATGGGAGTTCCCACTAGTCTCATTAAATCCATTTAACTTTTCACTTCTTCCCAGTCCAAGCGGAAGTGGAAGAAGAAGAAAGGAAAGAATAATGAGGGTTCTCAAGTTTCTCAACAAGCTAAGATAGTGAAGCCCAAACCCAAGGGAGCTTCCAAACACAAATGCCATCATTGCAGACAGATCGGGCACTAGAAGAGGAATTTTCCAGACTACCTTCATTAGATCATGAGAGAGATAGTCCCTACATTAGGTATGTTGATTTTCCCTTTTTGGTATCTAATTGGCTTGTGAAGCAATGATTTCCAGTTAGATTTTAGATTCTGTTTTTTTTGTGTGCAATTTATCGCAGGGCCTGAGGCAAAATAGAAGACTGAAACCTGGGGATATGCCGCTGCGATTTAGAAGTAGAGATTCTCCGGATGCAATTACTGTTGGAATGTATGAGTTTCCCTTACACCGTGGGAGCTTTTTTCAAAAGATTATTTTCATACCTAGACATGTAGTGAATATTATGTCTCTTTTTGTAGTCGATATGGAGAGATATCATATAAATATAAAAAATAGATTTTTCATTTATGATGATAAAAAAATTATTAAGATCCTTACGTTTCCAAATGAAAATAGTCATTACATATTTCATTCCACTCGAGATATTTCAAAAAATGAGATAAAAAAACTGCATCTATCTGATATTAGTGATACTCAATTATGGCATATGAGGTTAGGTCATATACGTGTACGATGGCTAATGAGTCAAACTGCTTGAAGCAACTTATATTTATTGATGTATGCAGTCTAATGAGTCAAACTGATCGTAATAGCTATTCTTACTTTGTTACATTTACCGATTATTTGTCACGGTATTGTTATGTTTATTTGATGAAATATAAATTAGAAACTTTTAAAAAGTTTAAAGAATTCTGAAACAAATTAGAAAAGCAAACCGGTAAATTCATCAAATGTCTAAATCAGATCGATGTGGTTAATATATGAGTAGTGAGTTTACTAATTTTTTAAAATATAATGGGATTATTGCTCAGTGTACTCCTCTGGTACTTCACAATATAATGAAGTGTCTGAATGGAGAAATAAGACTTTATTAGGTATAGTCCATTCTACGTTGATTTTTACAGGCCTTCTTTATTATCTGTTGGGTCATGCTGTTTTAACTGCCAATTATCTGTTAAATATAATTCCTTCTGAAGCAGTTTCTACGACTCCAAATTTGATATGGACTAATAGGAAACCAAATCGTAGTTATATTAGAATTTAGGGTTGTTCTTTATATGTTAGAATGGTGCAGCAGGACAAACTCTTGCCTCAAGGGCAAAAGTTTAGGTACATTGGATATCCTTCGAGTTCGAAAGGATAATTGTTGTATGATTCTGAGCATCGATATATATTCATAGCTTGTTTCGTCAAATTTCTAGAGTTAGAATTTTTAGAAGAAGGTAGAGATCATAGGAAGGTAGAACTTGATTAAGTTCAACCTAAAATCAATGAACTATTAGAGGAACCAGAGACTCAAACACATGAAGAACCTTTAACACACACACACTTCATAAGTCTATTAGGATATCAAAAGCTCCTAAGCACTTTTCTTTAATCCCTGAAAGGAGTCTAAGTTCTCTCATAATATAGGAGATGGATTTTTGTACCTACAAAGAAGCGATGTTAGACATCGCTTGTGTGAAATGGCAAGAAGCATGAAATTATAATTAGATTCTATGCATCAAAATCAAGTGTGGGACTTTATTCTGCTTCCTGAAGGAATTGTTTCTGTTGGTTGTAAATGGAATTACAAACATAAACCTGGGCCTAAAGGTACAGATGCAGCTTTCAAGGCTCGACTGGTTACTAAGGATTATACACGGAGACCTGGCGTTGACTATGATGAAACTTTTTCACTAGTTACAGTGCTCAAATCTATTCGAGTTTTATTGGCTATAACTATGATTTTTAACAAATGGATGTCAAAAAGAGTTTTCTTAATAGATTTCATGATGAAGAACTATATATTTAACAACAAAAAGGATTTGTATCTAGCCAAAACTCTAGTATTCTGTGTAGGCTTAATAATTTCATTTAAATAATGAAACAAGCTTCACGAGTTGGAATCTTCGATTCAATGAGATAATCATACTTTTTGGTCTTCTCAAGAATGAAGATGAATCGTGTGTTTATAAGAAGGTCGGAGGGAATATGGTTGAATTTTTGTGCTCTTTATGTAGGAAATTTTGATAATTGGGAATGATACATGAATGATGTAGGGCATCAAAGCCTACTTTTGTAAAAAAATTATCCGTGAAATGCCTGGGTGAAGCTTAATATATCATGGGTATAAAACTCTGTATTGATATAATGGAAGCTGACTGGCTTTTCCTAATCAACGAACATAGATAAAATTCTAGAATATGGATCTTGGAGCAAATATAAATGTTTTGGGACCTTACAGATGCAAATGAAGCACACATGAATGCTAAATATGAAGAAATAACCCATCCTGAAAAAGAGGCTGGCATCGCGATGCCTATTATGGCAGTGCGATGCCCCAACAACATAAAAAAAATTAAATTATGGTGTCGTGATCCTGCGGCAGACGTCCAGAAACATCAAAAAATTATTCTACAAGTATAAAGACTCAAGGACTTCTCTATAAATATTGAAGATTGTATAAAACCCTAAAGATGGGAGAAAAATAAACAACCAAAATGTTCCAAACATATATTTTAGAGAGATCCACGGAGGAAGATTGAAGTCCAATAATAGGAGACGAAGTCAGTGACGTCC
Source organism: Zanthoxylum bungeanum (assembly GCA_019454045.1). Lineage (NCBI taxonomy): Eukaryota > Viridiplantae > Streptophyta > Magnoliopsida > Sapindales > Rutaceae > Zanthoxylum > Zanthoxylum bungeanum. The sequence continues at coordinate 31,943 of SKCR01029524.1, read as the reverse complement.
GAAGATGAAGAGATTCAATTTGAGTTTTATCTTATAGTTTCTTTCTTTAAACTCTAATTAGTCGGGAGTCGCAACACCAATTCCGTCATCGCGATGCTGCGACAGATGTCCAGAAACATCAAAAAATAATATTCTACAAGCATAAAGACTCCAAAACATCTCTATAAATATAGAAGATTGTATAAAACCTTAAAGGGGGAGAAAAATACACAACCAAAGTGTTCTAAACATATATTTTAGAGAGATCCACGGAGGAAGATTAAAGAGCGATAAAGGGGAGATAAAGACCATGAGGTCCGAAGATTAATGGATTCAATTCGGGTTTTATCTTCTAGTTTCTTTCTTTAAACTCTAATGATGTCCATTATGTTCTTGACATTATTTTTATTATTTTTATATTTAGTCATGAACTAACTCTATTGTTCTAGAGGATGATGTAACCTATGCTTGAACCTATGTGTTGTTCGCCAATTTGATTTTTATAAAGTTTTAATTGAAGTTTATTTATATTATCTTGTGTTATAATGCTTCTAGTTTGTTGGCCATAAACTAAGATGATGCCTTTAAAATCTATCGCTCGGGCGATGGGATTTTGAATAGGATCTAGTTAATATAACCTATGAGTGTTTTATAGTCTCGGAATAGAATGATAACGAAGAATAAGAGTTCAAGTGATGATATATGAGTTGGAATAATATATTATGAATATTCGTCGCGTTAGAAAACGTGTGATATCAAAAGTCTGTTACCCGATTTTTACTATACGAGTAAAGTTTAATATTTTGACCACAGAATTAGCAAACGAACTCCAATTGAGTTGATTCTTGAACCATCAGACTTTTTTTTTTCCGAGACGAACAACTTTCATGTTGAACACTTTTCGAAAATCATGTCAGAGGGGCTTCAAAAGTGATGATTTCTGAAAATACCCTTCCTAGTGGGGACATTTTAGTCATTTCCCGATTTTAGATATTTGTTTTATTATTATTATTATTATTATTATTATTATTATTATTATTATTATTATTATTATTATTATTATTATTATTATTATCAGCAGCCTAATATAGAAAATGAAAAAAAAAAAGAAAAGAAAGTCGGAGAGGGATCGAAGGGAGAGAGAGAAAGAGGGATGCCTTGCGCCGACGGCCACCGGACGGCTTCACGCCGGTGGACCACCAGCGTCCGGCCACGGCGCCCATGCTGGTGGCCGGCGCTTCCTCAGGAAGCATCGGAAACGGCGAGAAATGGAGGAAGAAAGTCACGGTCATGGGTTTCTCGATCCCGGCTCGTCGGTTCGTTTCACGGCCCGAGCCACCTAACAAATCGAAGCCCTCAGAGAGTACTACGAGTGTGTGGAATCTATTTCACCGAACATCGGCCGGTTGCATGCGAAACGAGGAGAGAATCCACATGTAAATAGTAATCCAATGTGAACAGTAACTCCAATAAGAATTCCAATGACACCATCGCGTTCGCATCGCCGATGGGAGTCCGAATATGGCCTTGGAATTTCGGTACGACTCTCCGTTTAGAATTTTTTATTTTAAAGTTTACAGTTTTATATTCGGATGTTCCCGGTAGTTCCCTAGTTTAGCGAATTAGCATGAAATGAATTGGTCGTGATTTAATATGTTAAAACGATAAATATGGTAGAATCCGGGGAGAAACAGAATAAATTAGATTGATCTGGTAGAATTAGCGAGTTTCTTATAAAATGGAGTTTCTCGCGTGATTGAGCGTAGATGACCGTAGTCATGAAAATGATATAAATATGATATTACGAGGGTAATTAAGTAATTCAGGATAAGTTCGGAGTGTTCGACACCCTTTCGTAGAGTTTGCGGAAACTTTTCCGTAAGTTTTGTTGTAAACTCTTAAAATGAGAATTCGAACCATCTAGCTAGTTTAGAACAGTATATGAGCATATAGTAAAGTAATGAAGTTTGAACGGTAGAATCAGAGAGGGTTCGGGTATTATGAGGAGGATCCGAAGTTTATTTTAGAAATATCTAAAGTTCCGTAAATAGCTGTTCTGATTACGTTTCATGATTGGTTTTGATAGATCAGACCGGGATTATGAGTGTCCGCCAAGCCAGGTAAGTAACTCATGCGATGAATACTCGTGCTACGTGTTTTGTTCCAATTATAGATAGTAAAGAAATGATATAAGTATAGTTATAATCATATAGTAGAGCGTATGTAGATATATAATAATGTAAGTAAGACCCGACTAAGCTTAAGTTTGAAAGTATAAGAATGATAAAGTGTATGAATATAACATATTTGAGACTTAGGTTTGGGGGGTGTAGAAAACTACACCCTAGGGAATGGGACTAGTGATATGAATGAAAGTATGTAATTTATGCATTATATAAGAATGTTAGTATGCACGAGTAAATATGAATTAGCAAGTATATAAATTGGCGTAATTAAATATGTATGTGTGTTTAAGGATAGTATGAATGCAATTGTTCAAGTTCATACGAGGATGAACACACACACACACACACACACACACACATATATATATATATATATTTATATATATATATATTTAGCATCATGAGTATAGATACATATATATAAGATGATAGATAGCATAAATGAGTAGAATATGCATTGCATGAGAATACATGTAAGTTTTGACATGAGATTCTTGAGCAAAAGTTGCTAGTTAAGAAATGGTAAAAAAGTTTAAGAACTAAGAAGTTGAAATCCGTATATGTTTGAAGTCCGATATAATAGATGAGCTTCGATATCGTGTGTGTAAGCATAATTATGGAATTAGTAAATTAGTATTAGAAGTGTTTGCACATACATTCTTGTGGCATGAATGCATGAGACTTGTAGTCATTAATTCGCATAACAGTGCCGATTATGAGAAAGAAAGAATTTGTTAGTATAATTAACAATGTTTATGGGGAAAATATGTTATGACTATATGTATACTAGTTTGAAATGCATGCATTACATGAATGAAACGTTTCAGAATATGACAGTGAAAGATGAGCATATAGAAAAGCATGGCTAAGGTAGAAATGATAATGAGAATTGCGTTGGCATATGTGTGTTTTAAGATTTTCAGTAGTTGAGCAAAAGATAAGAATGTTTTCAAAGATTTCAAATGTTTCAAAGAAAAGCTTTAAATGTTTTGAAAGATAAAATATTTCAGAAAATGTTTTCTTTCAGTTTTGAGATATCGTATATGGTTTTATGGTTTTCGGGGCATGAGGTAAAAACTCACCCCAGTATATAACTATTACAGAGATACAGTTGGAATTGACGGATTCAGAGAGCATGTGCACATGTGGAGAACTGAGGGGACGCTCTCGGATCCTCGAGCAGGGGCTAGGGGGATGAACGATACAGAACGCCCCTAGACCCCAGAGTTTGAGTTTGGGTGGTAGCATAGATCCGCACCCCCAGCTCCAGTTTGTGGCTTGGGGGTCAGCGACACGTAGCGCCCCAAGACCACCAGTTTTGAGATAGTAGTGGCATGCTTTGGGGGATGGCGAGACGTAACGCCTCAAAGTCATGGATTTGCATTACTGGCTCCAGTTAGGCGTATGAGGGATGGCGATATGTAGAACCCTCATACGTCCAGGTTTTCAGACAGAGATACAGATTTCAGAAAAGCTTTCAGATGTCAGATTTCAAATTTTCAGTACACAGTTTTCAGATTTTCAGTGCCTAGAATTCAGAAATCAGATTATAGTACACGGTTTTCAGAAAAAGAGTTAAGAAACAGATTCAGATTTCAGTTTTCAGTTACAGCTTTCAGAAAGAGCTTTTTAGAAAAGATACTTTTCAAAAACATTGGTTTTATGAGTGATTCAGAATTTTCAAGTAGAAACTAGTTTTCAAGTAAAGTTTTCAGCAAAGAGTGTTCAGAAAGAGTTTTCCCAAAACAACATTTCATAAAAGATTTTAAAAAATATTTTAAGAAAGCATTGCATGATAAGTAGAGTATAGTTTGCAATTTATGCATATAAATCATATATTTTAGTTATCATTTAAAAGTATTTAGTTGACATAAATATTTGTGACATGGCGGCATCAGTATGCATATATGGTTAACTTTGTGTAGAGCACGTTCATAAAAGGAGTATCACGTTGTAAAGTACGAGTGCATAGTAGCATGATTTTACTTCAAATGAATATGTATCAATGATGCATGAATGAGTTATATGCTTACTTAGAAAGAACATATAGCAAGAATACAAGATAATGATTGAAGTGGTAACATATATATGTCCACAGAGATTAAATGATTGACATGGATAATACTTTAGCTGTCTGATTTGATGACATTTCAAGATGGTGGAAAAGAGATAGTTATAATAAATACTTGAACCAGATTAGTAACGAGTATAGAGAGTATGTAGAATTCAGTGAAGTGTATAGGTAGTATGATGAGACTTCTTATGTTGGTGATATAGGAATATATATATGTATTATAGGTGTTTGATAGTGTAAATAGTAAACAGAAGTTGATAGGTGGTGATTCAGTTAAAGGTACAGTAACAAATGTCAGGTTTGTGAAATGAATAAGAAATAATCATTTAATTCAAACTTTATAAGCATTTACATGAATACTTACGGAGTCTTATGACTCACGCCACAATAGTTTGTAGTTTTGCAGGTCGGTAGCTTTCTCTTAGAACCAGCAGAGGTTCGGTGAAGACTTTGAAGACAGTGGATCACCCCAATTGCAGTCCAGGAAGTCATTGAGTCCTGGGTCAAGTTATGGGTCCTCACGGCCCTTTGTATTGTATATTGCATTTGTATCATATAAGTAAATAAAATAGTGTATTTTTATTTTGAGTCCTGGCCGAAGGCCAAGTGATTTACTTTTTGTTCTTTGAGTTCAGGCCTGAGGCCTTGATGTTGAGATGCCGACCTGAGGTCGAGATTTGATGATTATGTTGTATATGGATGCTGGCTATAGGCCAGGTTGCATGAAATTCTTCATACATCATGCCGAAATTTCGTCAGATTCAGAGGCTTATGGAGATGGGTTTTCCTGTCTCCTGCTGGTAGTATCCTGGCCTAGGCGGGATGTTACAGAACCACAGAACGTAATGCGTTATTAATTATTAGATTTATATATGGTTATCGAAGTCTGTAATTGATAATATATTCACTAGGCATTCGGGAGAGAAAGTTAGAATAACTTAGGATACTTGGCTTATAAATGAAGAAAGTGAATAATAATTGATTGGCATAAAAAATACTTAGGGGATAGCTAGGTGAAATCAGACTTTAGAAACTCTCTCATCTTGATTTCTTCTAATTTAACATTTTAATATCTTGTTTTTTAGTTTTTAGTTTTAAATTTAGAATATTTTAAATTGGTTTCTAAATAAAGTTAGGTTTATCAATTATAATACTTAGTGAGAATTTAATTACAATCCATGTGGGTTCTACACTCTTTACTTATCTTTTACTAAAACTTGACGTCGTATACTTGCGGTACAATAATCTCGCAATAAGTTTTAGTGCCGTTGTCGGGGATTGTTAATCAAATTCACATTAATACTATTACCAAGTAACCTTGACTTTAATTTATATTTTTTATTTATATTTATTTTCTTTTTTGAAAAGAACATTGAAAAAGAAGTGATGGTGGCTGAAAATTTAGAGAATAACTCACAATCCGATATCACTTCAAGCCAGTCATAAACGATAATTTTTCTGAGATTGCGCACCCGCCAATCAATGCCAACAATTTTGAGTTAAAACCTACCTTGATTAACACGGTGTAAAAGAACTAGTTTGGGGGTTTAGTTATAGAGGATCTCAATTTTCACTTAAGGATGTTCTTAGAGATGGCAGATACCATAAGGATGAATGGCGTGACTGAAGAGACCATCAGGATAAGCTTGTTCTCATTCTCTTTAAGTGACAAGGTGAGGGATTGGCTACAATATATACCAATGGGGATCATTCTAACGTGGGAGGACATGGCCACTAAATTTCTTTGAAGGTTTTACCCACCAGAAAAATCAGCTCAACAGAGAACATAGATTAGCATATTTAGGCAGTTAGAGACCGAGAACTTGTACAAGGCTTGTGAGCACTTTAAAGATCTATTCAGGAGATGCCCATATCATAATTTTGAAGACTCGGTCCAGATTCAACTATTTTATAATGGGTTGAATGGTCCAAATAAGACTATGGTTGATGCAGCTGTTAAGAAATCTGCTGAAGATGCCTAGGCTCTATTGGAGGAGATGGCCATTAATAATTTCCAATGGCCAAGTGAACGCTTTATTATGACTAAAGTGGCTGGTATATATAAGGTAGATTCTATTATTGTACTTACAACTCAAATGTCATCCCTCATGACTCATCTAACATCGTTGACCAATCAAATGGGGCAATCATCTATTGAAGCTATTGTTGCTAATATAATGATCTTACCAAACGAATGAGTAAGTTATGAGCAAGTTTAGTATGTCAACAACCGAAACTTCAATAATTATAGAGGTAATCCTATGCCTAACTACTATCATCCGAATTTGTTATATGCTAACACAGAGAATGTCTTGCAACCTACTCATGGATTCAATATTCAAAGAGCTGAGCATAAACATTTCTTAGAACATCTCTTGAGCACATTTGTTGCTAAAACTTCATAGATGTTAAAGAAGAATGAGTCGAGGCTGAATAATATTGAAACACATATAGATAGTATAGGGGCAACAATAAAGTGTTTAGAAGTATAGATTGAGCAAATTTCTTTTTCTACAGCTAATCAATAGAAAATGATATTTCCTAGTAATAATAAGGTCAACCCTAAGGAGTAGTGTCAGACCACTACCTTCTGGAGTAGGAAAGAGATTAAATATAGTCCTAAAGACTTAGGCAATAAAGATAATTAAGTGGCACTTCAAGAGAAAACTGAGACAAAAGAATAGAACAATGTAATAGCTCCTCCATATAAACCATGTCCTATCCCAAAGACATATTTTCCATTTCCTCAGTGCTTTCAAAGGAAGAAATTGGATGATCAGCTCGCTGAGTTTCTCAATATCTTTAAGAAGATCCATATCAATATCCCATTGGCAATTGTTTTAGAACAAATACTTAACTATATGAAGTTTATAAAGGAGATGATATCCAAGAAGAGGAAGCTGGCTGATTTTGAAATAGTAGCACTTATGGAGGAGTGTAGTGCCATCGTAAAAGAAACTCCCTTCAAAATTGAAGAATCCTGGTAGTTTTACCATAACATGCACTATTGGGAATCGATATTTTGGTAAGGTGCTATGCGATTTGGGTGCAAGTATAAATCTCATGCTCTTATCCATCTATAAATAGTTGGGCATATGAGAGGCCAAGCGAACCACAGTTACATTGCAGCTAGGAGATAGATCTCTTACTTACCCACGAGGAACAATAGAGGACGTGTTGGTTAAGGTGGATAAGTTCTATTTCCCTGCTGACTTTCTTTTTCTTGATATGGAGGAGGATCATGATGTCCAATCATTATTGGGAGACCTTTCTTGGTAATAGACAGAGCGATTATTGATGCACAAAAAGGTAAACTGACAATGCGAGTGCATAATGAAGAAGTCATCTTTAGTGTTTTCGGAGCCATGTCGATTATGGATGTACAAAAAGTTGATGAAGATTTCAGCATGTTCGTGGGATCGTTTGGAGCCTGTATAATACTTCAAAGTCTTGGTAAGACCTCCCGATAAAAATTTACTAATTTCAAGTTTTCTGTTAAATATTCGTATGTTTCAAGGAGCTTCGTAGAGTAGCATAATAATATAAATTAAACTGTTTGAGTATTAGTATATTGAATATGTGTATTTGGTAGAATTTGAGGGAAAACAGAATGAGTTAGATTGATCCGATAGAATATGTAAGTTTCCGAAAAAAGTGGGCTTTTCGTGTATTAATGTGTTTTTTTTTATAATGATAGATATGAGTCATATATATTGTTATGATATTGTTTAGACAAACTCAGGGAGGTTTGGAGGGTTCATGACTCTACTGTAGTGTTTACGGAAATATTTTCGGAAGATTTTCTAAAAACACATAAAGCAAGGATTTAAGTTAACTATTAGCTTGAATTAGTTTCTATTGATATTTTAAGATATTTGGAACTAAAATCATTAAAATCGGACTTGTTTTGGTTATCCTGGGAATATCAAAAATTATATCTTAATTAAGTCGAGAATTCTGTAAAGTCGCTATTCTAATGGTGTTTTGTAATTTATTTTGACTGATTTAACTGGGACCTAGAGTGCTCGCGAAGCTAGGTAAGTAACCATAATATGATTACTTGAATGGTGATTCCTATTCATATATATATATATATATATATATATATATATATATATATATATATAAATATATATATATATATATATATATATATATATATATATATGGTTGAAGTGTTTAGGATAAATGAGGATAGTAAGAGATGATTTTGATAACGGATCTCAAGGTTATGTATAGTTAAGTTAATAGACCATCACATGTATGGATCTTTGTTATTGATATGATATGAAATAAGATATGATACGAGCTTAATGTCTATGTGTATGTGTGTATGTATGAATGTATGTAAGTGTATGAACCGATAATAATATGTATACATATATGTAAATGAATATGTATATGTATAAGTATATGAACATGTATTCATATATGTATGTGATGATAAGATATGTATGAGTTAGATATACGGAATCCGTAAAGAGAACAAGTTATGATTTTTGAATTTGTGTTAGCAAGTTTAGACGTGCGTTATTGGGATAAATTGGTTATTGACTAATGTATACGATTTAGCTGTAAAGAGGTTGGGTTGATATAAACTAGGCATTGTTTGAGTGATAGAAGTACATGATTAACAGGATATGTATATGAATGAAAATTTATATTTGGTAAGTTATTGTATCAATGTTTCACCTAAGAATTCTGAAACGGTGTATATTTGATCAATAAGTAAAATATATGAGAACTGTAAAAAGGCTATGGTATCAGAATTCAAAGTAGTGGGCATATTCATATGCTTGATGTATATACACATGTGTATGACGATTTAGATGATAAGCTTTATTTGTCATGTATATGCTTGTGTATATGAAATCGTATGATGAGTTTGTGTCACGTGATTTGTGTATGTGTGTATGTTTGATTGGTTCATAATCGTGTGGTGTAGTGGTCGAGCTAATTAGGGATGTGTTCAGATAAAATTCATCTCATACCTATTCTAAAATAGGTAATGAGTCTCGTATAAGTATTATATCTATAAGCCAACCATATGTATGTATTATTTGGTTATATGTTTTACGATGTATTGGCTATTATTTATTCTTCATTGTTGGTTGCATGATGACTGTATGTATGTTTGAGTGTATCTGTGTGTGACGAAATCTGTGATATGTATGGACTGTGTATGCTATTGAGGAATATGACTTGAAAACCAGCGTGAATATAAGAAGTTGTAAATGTGAATGTATATGAATTCTAGATTTCAAGTTATTGTAAAGCAATCGGAAGTGAAAGAAGTTTGCTTCGAATCGAAGAAAGTTTTTTCTCAAATTGAAGGAAGTTTGTTTAATTCATCAATTTGATGATATTTCAAAGATGTTAAATGTGATAAAAGTATAAATATGTGACTGCATGTTTCAACTGATTGAAAGGAATTCGATGTTAAATAATGTACCCTATGATATTTGAGTACTGATTTATATGCATTGGATGTTTAACAATTAGGTTGGCACATATATAGATATGTAAATATGAGAATTTGGCATTTGTAAGGAATAAAGGATAAAAAAAAATAAAGTTGAAAATTCTAAACTTGTAATAACTTAGTAATCTTGAAAAACTTCTGATGTGTTTGATTTGTATATTATGTTTGTAGTACGAGCAAGATCACTTACTGAGTTTTATAACTCACACCAAACTAAACCAGTTTGCTAGTCTTACAAGTTGGCTTCCAGATTGGTCAACCACGACAACTTTGGAAGTCATGCTCAAAACGCGGATCACCCAAATGGTAGTCACCCTCGTAAGTGTCCTGGAAAAGTTTTAGAGGTTTAGGATTTGTGATTAATATGTTATTTCCTATGCTAAGCAAGTTGTTTGTATATATTAAGTAAATATTTTTATTGGTTATGATGTTGTGGGCATAGAACCCTTGAATGTTGATAGATGATGTGAGATCGGAGCCCTTATATTTTGATTTTGATGTGTTTTGTGTGGGCCTGAGATCCTTTTGATAAATGACGTCTATTTCAAGTTTCGTTTTGATGCTAGATTGTGATCCAGGTTGTCCAGTTTTAGGACACATCATGCCTGACTTTCTGTAAATTTGGAGGCTTATGGAGATGAGTTAATCTTATATCTTGCCGGTAGTATCGTGCCTCTGGTGTTGTGTTAGAACGTTGTCATATGCAAGGTAACAAGTGAAGAGAATGTAGTGGACCCAATAATCAAGGCCATACCTCATAAGTTATTTGATGAACATGTGGAGGAGACGGGTATTGGATACAATCAAAATTGGCACTAGAGCAAGTGAAAGAAATCATTAGAGTTTATGCTCGTCACACTAATTTTTATTGTATTTCCCTGTAAATACATATGTAAATATTTTATTATGAATAAAATAAACAGTTTTATCAATATATTTTCTTTTTATATGGTAAATATATAAGACACCCTAAAATAATTAGTTATGATATACTTGCAAAAGCGTCACAACTGATTTAATTATTTTATAACAGTATCATTTTTAATTATTTTTGGCCAAGGTTAACATCTCATGATCAGTTCATAAACTCGTAGAGACTGGTACATGTAATATATTAGAATTTGGATTTGAAAGGTTTTTTTCTAAATGAACCATAAGTCTCGGGAGGCTCATATAAATATGTAGATGTTTATGTCGAATGAATACTGAACGACTCATTGATAATTCATAATAGATGGTAAACAAGTTTCAATAGTAATATTCTCGAGTTGGGTAGCATAATGGTCCTTTTACTTGAGATACCACTATGGACATATGAGTTATATCTTTCACACTTTGATGACAGTCATATCACCAACATATTTATGTCGGACCTCTGCCTGTTCGTTAGGTGTGGTTTGATGCTCAGGATATCCGGTGAGTATCAAGATAAGATTCGTTAGTCTTGTGTATAGGGAAAATGTATCGTTCAAGTACTTGCGATCTGTTAAATCTATGGTTGTGGTACATTTTGAAGGAAAGTTCTAAGTATTATTAAGAGATTATGAATTTATAAGTCGACGATATTATACCATAAGGATTTGACGGTTATATCTATGTCTCTGGTATAATATGGATAACATGTGACAGAGAGATTATATGTATGTGATGACCTCTACGTTAATAGTTCAGCGAGATTATTCGTGGTCGTCTTAATTCATGAATTGGTGAACAATGGGTATAAAATTGGATTTCGTGACTGATAAACCTGAACGTAGAGAGTCTTATAATATAAAGTGTACTCGTTGAGCACTTGAGCAACGTTTTATGAATAATACAAATTATTCATAGTATTTAATCAGATTAAGCTTGTAAATTCAAATCGTTTAATTGGTAGACGAAAATATACATGTCGAAATATTTTTTGTTGTTTTATTATGTAATTAAATTATATACACATTAACTGATAAATTACAATTGACATATGTAAAATAAATAATTATTAGTTTCATTAATTTAGTGGATTTTTTTTTTTTATTAACATTATATATTAAATGTAATATTGGGTAAATAATTTGCCATGTGTATTGTCTTTCTACCAAGAATTTTTATTAGATAAAATTTGAATTAATAATTGACCAAAAAATACTCCCTATTCACGCCAACTTCAATCAAAAGGAAAATTTTTTTTTGCTTGTTGTTGTTGAAAACCCTAGCCACTTTCAAGGTTCAAAAATACAATCAAGTGATCAAAGATAAAAGAATCCATAACAAGAACAAGAGCTTGAAGAATGATGGGAGATTAGAGATAATCTTTAATAATCTTTAACAGCTTGAAGAATGATGGAAGATTAGAGATAATCTTTAATAATCTTTAACTAAAAAAAATTATTTTTATTATTTTTAGTATTTACAAATGTTGTAGAGATTATTTTTCACTCTTAAAATTGAGACTTTGAGTTTTGGATTCTTGATTTATGGATTAGATGCATGCGTGGAGTTAGATTGAGTGATATTAGTGTAATATTATCTTAAAATTATCGTATGATTATTTTTTGTCATTTTATAGTATTATGAACATTCTTATAATGCATAGAAAACTTAAGGAAAAATTGGATTTTTGGCATAAAAATTATTCCACTTATTGTTCAGATCATTTCTAAAAATTAAATAATTTTTATGTGTAAAAATAAGTTGTTTGGATATTTATTCGGTGTTGGAATAATTTTCGGAAATATTTCGGAACAAAAATACGCGAAATCTATGAAAACGGTGTTGTAGGTGGAAATTGATGTCACCAGGTAAGAGTTGACTAAATAGTGAACTGATCACTGTTTGATAACCCATGGGCTGACAGTGGCAGCCCCGATGGGGTCCCGGTTGGTCAGTTTTACGAGAAATGTATTTTACATTATTTTACGGAAAATCGTTTTCATAAAAATTCCGTTGTATTTTCAAAATTTATTATGTTGTTATTTGAAAACGAAAAATATGTTTAGGTGAAATACGAATAGATTATTGTATGCGATACAGAATAATTTATTCAGTAATTTTAAAATTTTAAATTACAATTTCACCTGAATCGTAGTTTTGCAGCGAAAACCCCAACAAAAAGAACCAAACAAAAATTTTGCTCAAGATCAATGGCTCGATCACTTAATCGATAACCTAGGCAAGTCGCCCCAACTCAATCGACAATTAATGAAAATTTTAGTTTATTATAAGATAATTTTGATTTTCTTATGTTAAAATGAAGAATATCTATCACTTTCAATAAAAATTAAAATTTACCCCATTGAATCAATATTCTGCTACTTTATTATAAACTTATTTCTTCTTGTAATCGGGGGTTGGGGGTGGTTGTATTTGTTAAAGATCTACTAAAGACTACTTACCAATGCAAATACTCCCTCAAGCTTGGGTTACTTGGGCTTGGTGCATCGGGATCCACCATCACCTGAAACAATGGGAACAAATAGTACTCAAAACATTAAACTAGAAAGCATAAGCTGAAGCTTATTGTTTACATACCAAAGTGTAAAAATTCCTGAGATCATCACCACCAACATCAACCCTAGGCTGGCTAACAACTTGGGAAGGTTTGAGCTCACAGCCATTGTTAACATCTTTGTTTGAAAACCTAACCCTCAGATCAATTGTTCTTGTAAAATTTTCAATAACATCACCAACCACTCGGCCAACAACAAGAGGATCTCTATCCATAGACATATCAACTACACACTTGCACAAGCTACAAAAGTACTGCACTAAGACAATTCAAGTGAAATTTTGTTAGATGGTTTATGAATTACAAGTTGTGAAGAGCTACTTATATAATTTTTCCTGAGGTACTGCTTTAATCTTTAGTACCACCAATAGAATCTGATGACTTATTTTAACTCTTTTCTTGTAAGTTCCCCACCTTTGATTCCTACCTTGGACTAAAATGTTGATACCTCAAATTATAAAGTGGACCTATTTATCTTATATTTATTCTGATTGAAACAGGTTGTGCTCAAGTCAGTTCAGAGCATCTTTTCAATGAAATTTAATTCTTAAATAAATAAGGATAACATTTTTTCCAGTAATCACTTCATGCCCCAAATTTAAGCTATTAGTTACGGTTAATTATTCTTAATATTTAAGGCTGAGACTAACACGAGAATTGATACAGCATGAATCAGCACCATTTAGGTAGAGAAAATCTAGAATACAACGGAAGTATCACGTTATTCATGCAACAATCTAATAATATATTGCCAGGCGTGCTAAAATACTAAGAAATAACTAAAAATATGGATATTAAATCATATATGTCATTTAATAATTTATTAGTGATATCACGTCACTCTTTTATGTGATACACGCACATATGATAACGATCACCAAAGCCCTGGTCATCAAGATTAAGTTATTTTCGTCTTTGAGAGCTTAGGGTGGCTCTTGCTCCAAAAGATTTCCTTATGTATGTAGTCCTGACCCCTTATTGTACTGAGTTGATTCAACTACTTTTATAAGTACATCCCTAATACTAGTCTCAAGTGAAGTGAGATGCATAAAATCAATACAAAAATTAAGAACTAAATTAATTTTATATCGGTGAGATATCAATTATCAAACCTGGCTGCGTATCACTTAAAAATGAACCCCATATATGAACTTCATTTTTCTATTTCCTGTTAGTATCAAATAACCAAATATGAGCAAACATAAGCCATCACCCATTTCACAATGTCTTTGGAAATTTTATTTTATAATTGACTGATCATTATGAATAAAAAAAATTGTATGCAGCCAGCATTTGGTATATTGATGGAGAATTAATTACCATTTATAGAGAGACGTCTAAGTTAACGAAAGGAATCTCAGATAATTTTACCTAAATTGCTCAATACAACTTTATTATAATTCAAACTTTTCATAAAGTCAAAATAAATTCAAATTGTTGAACTAATTAAATTGACTAATAATAAAATCGTTTTCATATGAACACAACGTGATTCTCTTGGATGGAAAATTGCCATCTTTATTCTATATATCCCTCAATTTATTCTCAGTAGAATTGGACAGAAAGAGAATCACTACTCCATTTTTCTATTAGATTTTGGTGCCAATTTTTTCCTTCAATTTTTACATTAGATCTATATATATTCTCATGCGAGTTTATATTCAAGTCCATTTCCACCCCAAGGAAAAATTTAGCTATGCAATGATGGTATAACGTAATCCCTACAACAACTCACTATTATCTTGGCACGCACGCAAAATAGTAAAAAACAACTAAATAATTGGTACTATTATTTAACATTATTCATATATGTTATATAATTATTGGTTATGTCATTTGTATAATGATGGTATCAAATAATACTCGCCCTCAAGGGCATGTCGAATGCATTCCAAGAAATTTATTTGACTTATCATCCGAGTTCAAATCTTAGGAGAGATAAAAAATAAAAAATAAATTTAGATTTTATTAACTCTTACATTAAAAAAAAATGATCCATTTCCTGAGAACCATCATTAGAATTTATATATTTTCAATATCTCCATCTTTTCTTGAATATTCCCACATTTGCTGAATTAATTTTTTGCTCATCCACAAAGAGAAAGAAATCAAGTAAAAAATCATATATAAATTTTTTTTTTTTTAAACATATTTGGATTTAGGAGAATGTGGCGAACCCAAGAATTAATAAATTAAAAATGAGTATTGATACCGATTGCTCATTTGGCTCACTAATTTCCATGCAGATTTATTTTATTTTTTTTTTCCATTTTTTTTCTAGCTGTTAGTGTTTATGAATTCTTACTTGCAATTTAAGGAAAAAAGAGAGTTAATGACTGCCAAAATTCATTGTAGGAATGCACAAAACTACGTTATAGTTTTAAAATTGAAGAATTTACGAGGGTATTCATTGATAATGTTTCTGAACAGCCTTGTGAGCCTCACAAAGGGTCTGTCTTTATCCACTTTTTTTGGGTATTACTATGTTGTATAGAATAGTCTATTCTCCAATTAACGTGAACACAATAAAGTACTTGAGGTTTTGTTTTTTTTTGCTTTATATTTTATTTTATTTGTATTTGATTGTTACATCTTATCTATTAAAGTAACATGATGCATGCATTCATGTTTTGAGTTTGTCACTTGTGAATATTGAGCTTGAGAACCAGAGTTTTAAGAATCTGCTGGAAAACTTGTGATTGCTTGAAACAAAAAGTAGCATTTTGAATCTTCGATTTTGAAAAATGAAAATTCGAATTTAGTTTAAGATTTTGACCTTATGCGGAATTAAACACAATAAATTAATTATTATTTCTATGGATTTACAACATGCATCCTTATGTCTAACAACAATAAAACAAAGCAAATAAATCAATGCAGAAAATAAAATCAACACAAGTAATTTTCTTGACGAAATGAAAAACTCATGCGAGTAAAAAAAAACCACTCCAAATATCTAAGCTACCAGCCAAAATCCACTCTAATGAGAAAAGCTTACAGTGATGGTATAAGACATATGACAGCAACTCTGCTGATTCGAATACCTCTATATTGTAATAACTAAAAGAACTCCTCTAGCCCGCACCAAACGTCCTTCTTCTGAACCTCTGAAGTCTCCAAGCAGATCAACCCCGCGAACACAACGTCGAAACTTCAACTACCTATCTTCCTCATTGAAAACTCTGAAGGCTTAGGAAATTGGGTTAAGATTGTGTTTATATGTTGATGGTCACTCAAAATTCAATCTCACCAAAAGAAAAAATACAAGGTAATCAAAAAAGTGTTCAAAGTAAAAATCAAGAAGGTTGAAAGCAACGAAGATTTTAGGCTTGGATATAATGTATTTTCAACACTTGTGTAGGTGGTTCTAAGTTTGTTATATAGGTAGGACAAATATAAGGTTTTTTCTTGTGTAAAATTGGATCAAAATGAGTCCAAAATAACCCACTTATGTACGAGCATTAGAACGCCCCTAAAACGCAACTGCAACGTAAATTTTATGCCTATAGACGTTCGAATAAAAATACGAATGCAACTCGAACGCACGTCACATACTCGTTTTGAGGTGCAACTTAAAATGCTTGTAAATTTCTCGTCCCTTGACCAAATCATGCGTTCTTTATATGTTCGCGATCGTCTTCGAGTCTAATTTCCAATGACACTGATTTTTTTAAATTGGATCTCTAAATCTTCTGGAATGTTGAAGAGTGAACATCTCTCTGATATCTCCTTCTCATGTTGTCCAAATACTTGTCCAATTGCTCCGGGAACTTCAACACTCATTACAACTCAATTAAACTTATTTTATTACGGATATTACTAATAGATATGGAACTAAAAATCTCCCCATTTCATATTCTGTGACAAAAAAACTGTCTAATACAAAAATTACGGTAAAAGACCTATTAAGACAGTGACTTATTACAATATGACTCAATCTAATATCTAACCAAGTAGTCATGAATTCAATGTCACCACAGCCACTAATCTGCTTATTTGAAACATCTATAAATAACACTATACCGTCAATAGTATAGGGAACATAAAGAGCAGACAAAATGAAATAAAAATCTCATGTATGTAAAGGTAGATATCCTACTGCCAACTTAATTTTACTCCTCCTAAAAATGAGATAAAAAATAGATATACTACTCCCCCTTTTTGTCACGAAATTGCAATGGCTAAACTTACAACATTAATATATAAACTAAAATCACATGCAAAAGAATATGAAAACTTTAACTTACTCCCTCTTACTAACAGTCTCCTTATTTTGCAAAACAGCATACGAGAAGTAAAAAATCATAAATATGCTACAAAGAAAAATGATATGCAATGACATGAAGCACACACAAGCACACGAGTTAATGAAAAATAAATTAAAAAATGAGTGAAATAACACTTCAAGCAAGTACAATGATACCCAATCAGTATTAACCTGTTTATGACATGAAATAATATGCATCACTTTAGGTTTTGCTCAATACTATATGTATGCATATGATATAAATACCAAAGCATAGCAAGCATTTGCGTGAAAAAAAAGTGCAGAACAAATCAAGGCTTAAGACCTTATTTTATGAGCGGGCCAGAGAAATCTCATCTCTTGACACGCGAAGTCCATAAAATAAGTGTTCAAACCCAGCATCACTAGGACCTGAAAATAAGTAACATTGTTTGCATGCTATAATATTCTCCCCCTAAATATGAGCTATTAAATAAACTCTTTCAAGTGAAGGATTTTTCCCTTATATTCTGAATTTTGGCAAGGATTTTTCCCTTATATTTTGAATTTTGGCCCATTGGCTCTTTTGCACTTGAGACTTATTTAAAGTGTTTTTTTCTTTTACTTTTACAAGGGGATAGCAAGGTCATCTAGTCCAAGTTCAATCTATTCAGTGATCTAAGTATGACAGAGATTAGACTGCCAGTCTAATAACTCATACATGTGACCAAGCCTCAAAAATGAAAATGTGTATGTAGAACACAAGCACAAGATATACCAAGGGTTTTTTTATCACATACACTAATGCAATAAAGCATCAAGAAAAATAAAAGTATATTATATATGTATAACTATATATCTTACATTCTATGATCATATGCAATAAGTTTTTCATGCTTTATCAAGCCATAAAATATTTTTGATCTTCTTTATTTTATATTTTTTGGTATTTTTTATCATAAAAATATTAAAAGACACAAAATAGATTGTCACTATCCAATGGTATATGGATAAGTATTCCCGTGTGTAGATACTACCATCCATTCGGAATCGGAAATGAAATTTATATATGGGTTTCCATCATATATACCTATAGAGATTTGATATTTATATCTATATCTCAGGAATAATCCAGATATCTATGACGGATGGATTATACGTATGCAATGATCTCGACCTGTATGATTCAATGAGTTTATTTGTGGTTGTCATAATTTACAGGTGGGTAAATTATGGATACGAAATTGGATTTTGTGATGGATATGTATGAATCTAGAGAGTATCACTAATGACATATACTCGTAGAGCACTGGGGTAACTTTTATGAATAATACTAATTATTTATAAATCGTCTAATCGTTAAATGAAAAATAAATACAAATGGACCTAATGGTCATTTCCTAGTTAATGTGTATTTGTATTTAATATTTGATATTATTAAATACGCATTAATTAATTTTTCAAATTGAGATATTTGACATATATCATTAATATTATATATATATATATATATGAGATATTTAATGTAAATATATATAATACATACATTTAAGATATTTGTATTTAATTATTTAATTGTTAAATAATTAAATTAATTGAAAAAAAATATCTTTGTCATGATTAAGTTAGGAAATTGCATGATTTGGTTGGTTTACTTGTTGATTCACTTCTAGATAAAGGTTATCAAATAGAACAAGTAAACTTTAACAAATCAAGTTAGAACAAAAATTAATTATTTGATATTTATTTATTCACATTTTCGGCCTTAGCAAAAATGTAATATAAATTTTTTTTGGTTTCATTTTTGTCACACAACACAAGTTACCAAATATTTACTACGAAAATTTTAAGAGAAAGTTGAAGAACAAAAGGGAAAAGCTTGGGAAAAATTAGATTTTGTAAGTATTTTCTTATTTTCTTCAACTTGAAAATTGTTTCCATGTTTCTAAGCTTCAATATGTGTTGCTTAGAATTTTCTCTACTATTTACTTATTTAAATTTATTGATTAGAAACTTGTTTGATTGATGTGTTGGACAATTATGACCCATAACATCACTATTTGTACAGAACATGGTGTTGTTGTACAAATTAACTATGTGAGAAAGGAAATTACTCTTTTATCATTTGTGATTAGATCACCAAGATGTATAAATGATAGAAGATCCTTATGATTAGTTCCAGATTGAGATGATATGAGACAGTATCAATCCACGAAGGTTTAATCAATAAATATCCCTAGTCGTAGTATTATCGAGATTGGGCATCGATAATGCAGAATAGACTAGTATTACACTTGTGCGTGTTGTGGGAGCATAACGACATAGTTCTCATAGATTTGGGTATTGGATACTCATGCAAGTGTAATAGGAGGTTGTGTTTTACCGATGGTATGAAAAACAGCTTCGCTCTTGATAGACCCCTCGGAATTCCATTGGTAGTATAACTATGTGTCTATGGAAGTCCGAATCATGGTAGGTGTATTTGGTCTTAAACTGAGACTTGCACCGCTAATACTTACGACAATCAATTTATTTTGGTTTTGGTCTTCCAGGCCTTTAACCAGTTCTGTGTACGCCTCTTCTGGGTATATTGAGAATCGTAGTGTATTGGGTGTGATGTCAAGATGGTAGTATCACTTTAGTTATAGTGGAGATGATGATCACGTAGGATACGAAACTAGTACTCTTATGTACTGGAGTCATCGGGATAATATGACTAGGTCATAGTTATCCGATTGTAGAGACTAGTTACCATACATCCGATATGTGCTTCGTACGGGGTAGACACAATTCCAACCTCAGGCCTAGCACGTGACATCTGATACTGTATCGTAATACGCAATACTACGTATACTACGCCTGATATAGATTATAATATTCCTTTACGAATATTTCTGGAGAATTGGGTAGGCATACGTACGTGTTCGGATAGTCCGATAATCGGATTTACTACCAACATATCCGGGGATCTCATGGGTCACTTCCCGAAGATTCACCGATGACGTATGACTCGCATTTTATTAATCTGGGATTAATTTGATGAAAGAGAAAATTAATCAGGGATTAATTACGGAGATATTTTAATTAGGATAAAATATTATTTAAAGAGAGAGAAAAACGATTAGTTTGGAATTAATCGATAAAATAATATATTCGATATATTAAACGAAATTGGATTTCGACGCGGAATTAAAATCGGATTTTAATTCGGGAAAATGAGTTAATTTAGAATAATTCGTTGGCGACGTGAATAGTAATTTTACTAGGCATAATTATTTAATTAAATTTGATTTAATTACGTCGCAACGGAAAATTCGTTAATTCGGAATTAGCGAATCCGAGCCCATGAGTATTTGCGGGCGCACTCGTATTTCGAATTCGAGTACGGCCCACAAGTCACATCTAGCGTCAAATCATTAGTCACTTTGAGTGATTGACAACATGTCACTTTGAGTGATGTGAATAGTAGATGTGAGTTGTTGGAAAAGCTTTTGAAAGCTTGAAAGACATATATCATTATTAATTAATTGGTATTTGTTTTTTATTTTTGTGTATTAGATATACAAAACACACAAATCTCATCATTTCTCTCATCTCTCTCCCATTCGGCCTTGGTGCCAAAACTCTCTCATTTTGTTCTTCCAAAATCGTGAACAAGGATGAAGAACAAGGAAGTTTTGTGGAAAAATTTCAAGAGTGCTAGGACACAAAGAGGCATACAAGGTGATAGGGAAACTCACTTGTGAGCATGGAATCGCAACACCTAAAGCTTGGAGCTTGAAGATGAAGATGGAGTCCAAACTCACCCATGGCCGAGAGCTTCTTCAATGGAGGAGGAAATTTTATTCTTCGATGCATCCAATCCGATCTGTGTAAGTATGATTCCGCCATGCTTTTACGAGTATTCATATATATGTTTCATTGCTTGATTTGATCCTTGGGACCTTAGAGAAACCCAACAATGGTATCAGAGCCATTTTGAGCATGAAATTGATTTAGGGTTAAAATTGGGTAAAATCAATTTGAGTATGATTTGATGAAATTGTTTGATTGAGTATGCTTGAATGATGTTTAATTGAAGTTGGATATGATCAATTTCATGAAAATTTGATTGGATCAATTTTTCCCAAATTAATGGCTTGGCCGAATTTGAGATGCCCTAAATGTCATGGTGATTTTTTGATTTTGATCATTGGATGAGTTGAAATCATTTGGGTTATGTTGATTTATGATTTAATCGGATTGAATACGGAATCGAACATAAAAACCCTAAACAGCCGTGACCTAAAGAAATATGAAATGATATGATTTTCTTGATTCAAATGTGTTGGACATGTGTTGATGATAATGAGCATGATTAATTATGTAAATTGATGTTTTGGAAATATTAATTTAGTTAATTAATTATGGCATACACTTTAGGTTAATTTAATTATGAAATTTGGAATAAAATTAATTGGGCCAAATTTGGAATTGGGCTTGTAAAGTTGCATTTGGGCTTAATGGGCATGGTTGGGCCAAGTTTGGTTTAAGCTAATTGGTTGGATCCAATTGGGCCCAAAACCATATCCATAAAGTCCAAATATAACTATTTGGCCTTTAAAGTTTAATTGGGTCTAATGGGCCTAAATTGATTTCTAGGCTTAAGGGGTTATTCATTTATTGGGCCTTGGTTGCCGAAGCCCACGCCTTAATAAATTAATTGAAAGCCCATTGGACTTTAATTAAATGACATTGGATGTTTTTCAGGCTTTGAGACCCGTTAAGATTAGATTTGGAATCTAAGTCGCAAAGGCTCATTAATAAAGTGTAAATATTTAATTTGGAATTAAATAAATCAATTAGTATTAAATACAAGTTAAATTGGATTTAATGTTGTAGTTTAATATAATTCAAGAATTTGTACTTTGAGTACTTATTCGCAAAACGAGTTTGACTCGCGCAAAAACAAATCGTTATTTGAACATTGGATGGGCATTAATATTCAGATTAATTAATTGGATTAGATTGATTGATAACATGCTTTTGTGAATACATGATTGCGATGCATGAATAATGTATATCGGATGGACATTAGATGAGTGAGGACAATTTTGGAAATTATTGTAATAAATTTAGAATTTATTTAAATTGGACCTGCGTGTCCAGCCTTATCTCTCATGACTCTTTGTATTTCTCTTCTCACCTATTTCCCTCAATGTAAATGAGGTTTCTTTAGAAGTGTTAGGTAATTGGGTAGAAGTAATGCTTGTGCTAGCGGGAGAGAGGAAATTGAGAGATTTATTCTAGGAACAATGTGTTTTCAGTATCCATCTGTATATCATTATTATATTTATTTACGCCCCTTATTATGCCTTTAGAATGCATGTTTAAGGGTGTATGATGATGAGATCTTAACAAAGATAATTAATTGGTTGCCAATTACGTGAAAAACCCTCAAAACATATTAAGCGTTTTTCCTTCCATTGAGTGATTCTTACTCAAGATCCAAGACTGGCACTGGTTTGTTGGCCAAAGTCAAGACCTTTGTCCGTCGCGGATGTGTTTGAATCATGAAGGCTTTATTCCATATCGGTGTCTTATCCAAGTTGTGATTTGTTGGCCAAAGTCAAGATCACTTATTGTCCATCGACATCGATTATGAAGCTTTCCAAAGTCAATGGGTTCCGTTTAACTGGGTTCATTAAGTTTGTTGTGCCAAAGCCAAGGCTTAATTGATTCAGAGGAAAAAGGTTAGGGAATATATTTAATATATTGGCATATATAAGATTTATGTTTCGGACTTGGATGTCCACCTACTGGATCTAGGAATTGGATGGGATGCAATTGATCTTAGAGATCTGCCTAGTTAAGTATCATACAATTTGTTGGCCAAAGTCAAGATTGTGTGTTATTTAACGGGATCCTACCCCACTAGGAAACTAGGTTTCCCAAGTACTCAAAAGAGGGTTAGAGGCTCGCCGAAAAATAGTGGGAGGCAAGTATTAGATTTGCATTTTCGTTTAGATACTTGTTATACGCGCTCATTTCAATTTTTCATCAAATAAATTAATATATTAGTTGGACTAAAATTTAATGTTGTTTTAATTGAACAGTTGGACTGTATTAAAAGTATTTCAATTTATAGTTGATTTTATAATTGGATTATAGTAGTCAATATAATTGAATTTAACTAATTAAAGTATAGTTGATTATATAGTTTGACTATAGTAATCATTATATACAAATGTACCGAAAATCGTTGATTGAATAGTTGGACTATTAGAATCACGATAAACTGAAAGATTAACGTTTAGAACATAATCCTGGGTGAAAATGTATTTAAACGACTTTAATTTTCAGATTGGGAATAAAATCTCAGGATAGTCCTGGAAACAAAGAAGTTATTTTATTTGATAAAATGACATCTCATGCCTAAACCCGGAGTTAAGTAAATAATAGAGCATGATCTTTGGAAGATTCATGTGATGATAATTTTAGTGTTTAATCCTTTATGCTTGCCATAATGACTCCTTAATTTCGTCGTCATAACTAAGGATTAGATCTTTAAACCATGATGTTGAAATTGAAATATCTTATAGATTTATACTTAAATCTTAGAAGTATAATTGCAATTGAAAACTCTTGGAGAGTTAATGGCTATGCTCAAGGAGCCAAAGCCAAAGTTTGCAAAAGGGCAAGAAGCGCAAGACACATCTTACTTCGATATCCCAGAAGGCCAAGGCTAGGCCGAAGGCTTCTGAGGTGTAGAAAAGGGCAAAGGCAAAATCATTAAAATGTTCTAGGAAGATAAATGATATATCCCAAGATGTCTACCTAAACTATGGCAAATGGGCTCACTGGAAGCGTGACTGCCGTATGGACAAGGTAGACATGAAGGAAGTGAAGAGGGGCAAGGCTCCGGCTACAAATATGTTGTTATAAACATGTTCACTAATAGTATTAAAATTGGATTTTAGATACTAAATGTGGTACAAGATATGCACTGATGTGCAGAATCTGCTGATCAGCAAGTTACTGACTTCAGATAAGATTATCTGCGAATAGGCAACGGGACAACAGTCGTTGTTTTAACCGTTGATACCTAAGTTTAGGAACTACCCTTCAGGTATGTACTTAAATTATGAAAATGTTATAATATAACTAGTTTGACTAGAAACATTATCTCTATATCGAGTATAACTCGTTGCGAGTATACCTTTATATTCTAGAACACTAGAGTGTTTTAATTTATAAAGATGATATTGAGATAAACACATTAGATGCGAATAACAGTATTTATATTTTGAATATAAATAAATATCAAACATATAACATGACAAACAAGTAGCTCAAACTGATTTGATCATATGAGACTTATTTGTGGCAGTGTTGTCTGAGACACATTAAACAAGACTCGTATATCCACGCTTTTGAAGAGTGGATACTATGACAGATTTGATTATATTCAAATAATGTCTACGAATCTAGTTTATTAGGCAAAGTGCCTGAAATACATTTTTACTTAGTAAAAGTGTAAGTGTCATCGATCTGTTAGCCGTCGTTCATAGTGACGTAAGCGGGCCCATATCTAGCTAGGCTAGATTGGATAATGAATGTTTCGTGACCTTTACGGATGTGGCATCGCGTTATGGTTATGTGTTTCTTTTGAAACACTAATCGGAAACTTTTAGAGTTTCGACACGAAGTAGACAAACAGATCGGCTAAAGTATAATTTCATCACGGTTATACTATGATGAAAATACTTAAGCAATAAGTTTCTCAAATACTTGAAAGAGTATAGTATTCTTTCAATGAAGACTCCTCCTGGAACACGTTAATTTGACGATGTGTCCGAACGGAGAAACTGAATTTTGTTAGACATGATAAGGATAATCATGAGTCGCTCTGAGCTACCATTTTACTTCAAAAGGATAAGCATTTAACAGTGCAATACTTATTTTGAATAAGGTTCCATAAAAATCTATTAGAAAGAATTCATATTAGATATGAACAGGAAAGAAACCGGGTTTCTCATTCCTGATGATTTGAGAGTGCTAGGCATATGTTTGGATGATACCAAACTAGAACCCAAATTAGATAAGTGTCTGATTGTAGGTTATCCTAGGGTAACCAAAGTATAATACTTATACATCTCACAAGAGAACAATTTAATTGTTGCTCACCATGTGGTTTTCCTAAGAGGAATACCGATATGCAGTGGTAAGTGGGAGGATAGTAAAACTCAATGAAAATCAGAGTAATACTATTCAAGGCACCGAGTCCTTAATGGAACACAAACAGTTCATCAAGGATGAAATTGTACCACAATCTTCAAATACACAAGAACTGCGTTAGTCGGAGAGAGTCAGAAAATAACCTGTGAGGTATGGGTTTCTGATCTCACCTCATAAAGATGTCAATCTTATTGAGGAAGACAAACCGACTACGTATGAGGAAGTGATACAAGGTATCGACTCCCTATTATGGTAAAGTTCCAGGATGTCCGAAATGGATTCCATGTATACTAACTATGTTTGGACACTAGTTGGTGTACCGGAAGGCATTGTGCCTATTGTTACTATATGAGTCTTCAAGGAAGACATACATAGATGGCAACAAACAAATGTATAAAGCTAGGCTTATACAGAAAAGGTATCGTTATCAATATTGTGTCGATATCGATGAAACCTTTTACCTGTTGCCACGGTAAATCCATTTGGATAATGTTTGCTGATGCTGCATATTTCATTTATGAAATATGGCAGCTGAACGTCAAAATCGTTTTCCTTAAACAGAAACCTTTTAGAGGATGTTTACAACGTCATGATGATTTTGTCATACCAAAACTAGCAAACAAGGTTTGCAGGTTATTTGATCCATGTATGGATTGAAGCAAGCATTGCGTTCTTGGAACAATCATTTTGATGTAATCATAATGGTATATGATTAATTCAAAATGAAAATGATTCTTGTGTATGTAAGGAGGTTAGTGCGAGCGCACTGACAATGAATGTCCTAAATAATGATGATATATCATTTCTTGGAAATGATATTCCCATATTACAATCGGTGAAAGTTTGGCTTTCATGAAAATTCTCCGTAGAATACTTGGGAGAAAACAACTTTTATTCAAGGAATAAAGATCTATTGGGTTAGATCTAAAAGTTGTTGACACTCTCCGAGAACTCGTACATTGAAAAATGTACGTGACCTGGTGTCTCATATGCTTTGAGCATATGGAGTCACAATCAGGCCAATCCAAGTGATAGTCACTGGATTGATGTTAAGAACATCCTTCAGTATCTTAGACGAACTAAGATGCTGTCTTAAACTATAGAGAATGAGAACTTGAAGTGACTGGGATCACTGCTGCAAGTTTCCAAACCGATAAAAACGACTATAAGTCGTATTAAAGGTACTATAAAGTTTGAATAACGGAACAGTGAGCTGGGAATCTTCCAAGCAAGATACTGTCGCCGAATGAACAATGAAAGCGAAACTTTACCGCGACTGTCTCAGCAATACTAGCATCTTGGATCTAAATAAATCTAATTAGATTAGATATAGTTCTGTTAGCAGCTGAGCTAGACTTCAGCACATGCTAAAGAATTAATGGTCTCATCAAGATCCGATATGTACTTTAAAATGTTTTCATCTGATTCGTCGGATCATACATCGTGGCGATGTGATGATCGAATAAATCACATCAGATGATAACATTTTAAATCCGCAGACAAAAGCTATTTTCTCAGCAGACGTTTGAGCGACCCTTACATAATTCAGGTGTTAAGCACATGAGTGATTGGCTATAGGTCAAGTGGGAGATTGTTGGACAATTATGACCCATAGCATCACTATTTGTACAGAATATGGTGTTGTTGTACAAATTAACTATGTGACAAAGGAAATTGCTCTTTTATCATTTGTGATTAGATCACCAAGATGTATAAATGATAGAAGGTCCTTATGATTAGTTCCGGATTGAGATGATATGAGACAGTATCAATCCACGAAGGTTTAATCATTAAAAATCCCTAGTCGTAGTATTACCGAGATTGGGCATCGATAATACGGAATAGACTAGTATTACACTTGTGCGTGTTGTGGGAGCATAACGGCATAGTTCTCATATATTTGGGTACTGGATAATCATGCAAGTGTAATAGGAGGTTGTGTTTTACCGATGGTATGGAAAACTGCTTCGCTCTGGATAGACCCCTCGATATTCCATTGGTAGTATAACTATGTGTCTATGGAAGTCCGAATCAGGGTAGGTGTATTTGGTCTTAAACTGAGACTTGCACCGCTAATACTTGTGACAATCAATGTACTTTGGTTTTGGTCATCCAGGGCTTTAACCGGTTCTGTGTGCGCCTCTTTTGGGTATATTGAGAATCGTAGTGTATTGGGTGTGATGTCAAGATGGAAGTATCACTTCAGTTATAGTGGAGAAGAAGATCACGTAGGATACGGAACTAATACTCTTATGTACTGCAGTCATCGGGATAATATGACTAGGTCATAGTTATCCGATTATATAGACTAGTTACCAGACATCCAATATGTAGTTCATACGGGGCAAACACAATTCCAGCCCCAGGCCTAGCACGTGACATCCGCTACTGGATCGTAATACGCAATACTACATATAATACACCTGATATAGATTATAATATTCCTTCAAGAATATTTCTGGAGAATTGGGTAGGCACGGTGCTTTGCTAGAAGCCAACCATGTCTTGTAAATCGGTAAAAACGTAGTACTAGGTACGTACGTGTTCAGATAGTCCGATAACTGGATTTACTACCAACATATCCGGGGATCTCATGGGTCGCTTCCCGAAGATTCACCGATGATGTATGACTCATACTTTATTTATCTAGGATTAATTTGATGAGAGAGAAAATTAATCTGGGATTAATTACAAAGATATTTTATCTAGGATAAAATATTATTTAAAGAGAGAGAAAAACTATTAGTTTCGAATTAATCGATAAAATAATATATTTGATATATTAAACGTAATTGGATTTCGACGCAGAATTAAAATCGGATTTTAATTCGGGCAAACGAGTTAATTTAGAATTAATTCATTAGCGACGTGAATATATTTTGTTAGGCATAATTATTTAATTAAATTTGATTTAATTACGTCGCAACGGAAAATTCGTTAATTCGGAATTAGTGAATCCGAGCCCGGGAGTGTTTGCGGGCGCACTCACATTTCGAATTCGAGTATGGCCCACAAGTCACATCTAGCGTCAAATCATTAGTCACTTTGAGTGATTGACAACATGTCACTTTGAGTGATTGACAAAATGTCACTTTGAGTGATGTGAATAGTAGATGGGAGTTATTGGAAAAGCTTTTGAAAGCTTGAAAGACATATATCATTATTAATTAATTGGTATTTGTTTTTTCTTTTTGTGTATTAGATATACAAAACACAAAAATCTCATCACTTCTCTCATCTCTCTCTCATTCGGCCTTGGTGCCAAAACTCTCTCTCATTTTGTTCTTCCAAAACCGTGAACAAGGATGAAGAACAAGGAAGTTTTGTGGCAAAATTTCAAGAGTGCTAGCACACAAAGAGGCGTACAAGTTGATAGGGAAACTGTAACATCCCACCTAGGCCAAGATGCTACCTGTAGGAGACAGGAAAACCCATCTCCATAAGCCTCTGATTCTAATGAAATTTTGGCATGATGTATGCAGAACATCATGCAACCTGGCTTATAGCCAGCACCATGAGACAACTGGTTAATACAACTCAACATTCATGCAATCATCATCAAGGCCTCAGGCCTGAACTTAATGAACAAAATGTAAATACTTGACCTCCGGCCAGAACTCGAAATAAAACTAAGCTATTACATAACTCTTACATATGAGAAACAATGCAAAAACATATACAAAGGTCGTGATGACCCATAACTCGACCTAGGACTCTAAAAATTTTCTTAACCGTAATTGGGGTGATTCAAAGTCTTCACCGAAGACATTCTGGCCAAGTCTGTCAGCTACTGACCTGCAAAACTAATAAACTGTTGTGGTGTGAGTCGTAATGACTCAGTAAGTAATCATGCAAACATTAACAAATCTAATTTAACTTTATAACTTAAATCCATTTATTCCTACATTACTTGCCATTAGTCTTTTCATCTGAACACACACCTACGTACATTAACTTCTATTAATTATGTATGTATTATTCATTCTTATTAAAAATATTAAGTTTTACTTTACTAACTAATATATTATGATCCATCACACTTCTACTGTGCTACTCTGTTTTTTTTTTTCTTTTATCATTATGTATGCTCTGAGCTAATCTAGATTTGACAATCATAATAGCTTTCTTTCTTTTACTACCTTGAAATATCAGTAAATCGGTCATATTAAAATTCTATTTCTATTAAACATTAATCCACTATCAGCAACCAAGTATAACCATACATTACTTTTGGTATCATTATGCTCTAGCATCTTTACAATATGTTCCTTCTAGGCAGATATGCAACTCAAACAATTATCGTTAGCACATATATACCTTAAATAAAATCATAGTATCATGCACTAGTACTTTGCAAAATGTTACTCGTATATGAACATGCTATAAATGAAGTTATCCATATGCGCAATCTGCTGCAAACATGTCATCATAGAAAATATATGATTCATATGCATAGCTGGTGATTTATTTTCAACTTTAACATATCATACTATTTAAGAAAATATTTCTTGAAAACTTTTTATGAAAGTCTGTTTTTTGAAAATTTCTTTCAAAAAACTCTTCTGAAAACTTTACTTGGAAACCAGTTTCTACTTTAAAATTCTAAATTTCTTATAAAACTACTGTTTTTGGAAACTATTTTTTTAAAATATGTTTTTCTGAAAACTGTTTACTAAGATCTGACTTTTGAAAACTACATACTGATGATCTGAAAACTGTGTACTGAAAATCTGAAATCTAAAAACTACTATACGTCCCGGACCATAACTCAACTAGACGTCTCTCTACACCCAGGACTATAACTCAACTGGGCATCTCAGAATTGGTGGTGCTCTACGTCCAGGACAACAGCTCAACTGGCAACGTAGAGCTCTACACC
The DNA here is from genome assembly GCA_019454045.1 of Zanthoxylum bungeanum. NCBI lineage: Eukaryota > Viridiplantae > Streptophyta > Magnoliopsida > Sapindales > Rutaceae > Zanthoxylum > Zanthoxylum bungeanum. The sequence continues at coordinate 1,414 of SKCR01029524.1, read as the reverse complement.
TATGACTATCACTCAACTGGCAGTGTAGCCACCACTAGGGACCAGGTACACAATTCTAAGCCACCATCCTAGCCCTACATGTGCGCATGTTCTATGTATCCGTCAATTCCAACTGTATCTCAAGTTACATACTGGGGTGAGGTTTTACCTTATGCCCCGAAAACATAAAACCATAATATGGATCTCAAAACCATAAAAACTTTTTTCTAAAAAACTCTCTTTTAAAAAGTCTCTGTCACTTTTCTTTAAAAACATTTTGAATTTCAAAACCCTTCTCGTTTTATTACGTACGTACTGTTGGACAATTATGACCCATAGCGTCACTATTTGTACAGATCATGGTGTTGTTGTACAAATTAACTATGTGACAAAGGAGATTGCACTCTTATCATTTGTGATTAGATCACCAAGATGTATAAATGATATGAGGTCCTTATGATTTGTTCCTGGATTGAGAAAGATATGAGACAGTTGTTGGACAATTATGACCCATAGCGTCACTATTTGTACAGATCATGGTGTTGTTGTACAAATTAACTATGTAACATAGGAGATTGCACTCGAATCATTTGTGATTAGATCACCTAGATATATAAATGATAAGAGGTCCCTATGATTTATTCCTGGACGGAGAATGATATGAGACAGTATCAGTCCATGATGGATAAATCATTAAACATCCCTAGTCAGAGCATTATCGAGATTGGACATCGATGAATGCGTAAAAGACTAGTATTACACTTGTGCGCGTTTGTGAGGGCACAACGGCATAGTTCTCATATATTTGGGTATTGGATACTCATGCAAGTGTAATAGGAGGTTGTGTTTCACCGATGGTATGGGAAACAGCTTTGCTCTGGATTAGACCCCCTCGGAATTCCATTGGTAGTATGACTACGTGTTTATGGAAGTCCGAAATCAGGGTAGGTGTATTTGGTCTTAACCTGAGACTTGCACCGCTAATACTTGTGACAATCAATATACTTTGGTTGCAGTCGTCCAGGGCTTTAACCGGTTCTGTGTACGCCAATACTGGGTATATTGAGAATCGTAGTGTGTTGGGTGTGATGTCTAGACGGAAGTGTCACTCCAGTCATATGGAGTTGATGATCACGCAGGGATACAGAACTCGTTCTCTATATAAGGTTGCAACCGTCGGGATAATATGACTTGGTCATGATTATCCGATTTTAAAGAGACTAGTTGCTAGTTATCCGATATATGCTTCGTACGGGGCAGACACTGTACCAGCCCTAGGCCTTGCATATGATCATCCGATACTGGACAGAAATACGCAATACTACGCTATACTACGCTTGATATAGATCCTTATTCCTGTAAGGATATTTCCGGAGAATTGGATAGGCAGGTGCTTTGCTAGAAGCCAACCCTGTCTTGTAAATCGGTAAAACGT